>JAJQQW010000925.1:0-61998 GCA_025583905.1 Ia io | reverse complement strand
CCAGTATTGAAAGTACTAGAATTCACTGAAAAGTAGCATTAAACTGGAAAAAAGTTGAGAGACAAGTTTATATAGCTTCTCTAGTACACAGAGTAGTTTATAATGTTGTTTGTAAATGTGGTTAAGTCTCATAAATAGAGCAGACAGGCAGTTATAGGACACTGCAAGAAACGAGTAGCAATTCAGAGCCAATAACAATGAATATAACTGAAATGTGAGAGAACAAGTGGAAAAGAATTCAAAATGTAAGTCTATAGTCTAGAATTGATGTTGTTCCTTGCAGAAATTCTTGAAATAGAGCAAGTGCACATTAAACCAGTCTTTGAAAGAAACAGAATTCACTGCAAAGTAGCATTGAACTGTACAACAGTTGAGAGACAAGTGTATATAGCTTCTCAAGTTCAGAGAAGAGTTCACAAAGTGGTTTGTACATGTGGGGAAGTCCCAAAAGTACAGGAGCAGGCCAATTATAGGACACTGCAAGGAACCACAAGTAATTTCAGAGCAAAATAATAGTGAATAGAACAGAATTGTGATAGGACAAGTGGAAAACACATCAAAATGTAGGTCTATAGTCTAGAAAGGATGTTGTACACTGCCCAAATCTTGAACTAGTGCAAGTGCACATTAAACCAGTCTTTGAAAGTACTAGAATTCACTGAAAAGTAGCATTAAACTGGAAAAAAGTTGAGAGAGACAAGTTTATATAGCTTCTCTAGTACACAGAGTAGTTTATAATGTTGTTTGTAAATGTGGTTAAGTCTCATAAATCGAGCAGACAGCCAGTTATAGGACACTGCAAGAAACAAGTAGCAATTCAGAGCCAATAACAATGAATATAACTGAAATGTGAGAGAACAAGTGGAAAAGACATCAAAATGTAAGTCTGTAGTATAGAAAGATCTTTGTACAGTGCAGAAAACCCATTAAATAGAGCAAAGTGCAAATTAAACCGACCTTGAAACAACTAGAATTCACTGAAAAGTAGCATTAAAATGTAAAACATTTGAGAGACAAGTTTATATAGCTTCTCAAGTTCACAGAGGAGTGTATAATGTTGTTTTTACATGTGGTGAAGTCCCATATGTAGAGCAGAAAGCCCATTATAGGCCACCTCAAGAAACTAGTAGTAATTCAGAGCAAATAACAATGAATATGACTGAATTGTAAGAGAACAACTGGCAAAGACATCAAAATGTCAGTCTTTGAAAGCAATAGAATTCACTGAAAAGTAGCATTCAACTGTACAAAAGCAGTTGGCGTTTCTGGGAAAAGGAGTTGGGGAAACATGGAACAATTCATTTTCCTAGAACTATAGAACAGTATAAAAATATTGAGAACACTAAGAAATGAAAAGGTATTAGGCTACTGTTCCAAGTAGTGTTTTAATGTGCCGTTAAAAAGCTGGTATGACACCCGTGTTAAAATGAAAACTCTCAGATCTCAAAAGCAACAGACCTGGGGATAGTGCCAGAGTGTCTCTAGAACTCTTGGAATACGTTTTATTACCCGAATATCTCTACTGAATTTTGAAATACTTGGAATATGTATCCAAAGCGCTGTGAAGGTAGGATAGATTTTCAAGTGGTAATAAGGGTGGAAGTGCTGGTATATTTGTAACAAAACGCTGTTTAACCAAATTGGAATTCACAATGAAGGAGCTTGAGTCACTGGAAGAAAGTGACTCCAATACAGGAAATTCACAATGATAACCTAGGTGAATATATAAGAAAGTGCTTCAAACACTAGGAGTACGTGAATAAAGGGCCTTAATATCTGTAACACATTGTTTCATGACATGGAAATCGTTTTCAAAGAAAATAAAACCGAGTGGGATATTCGTTATATTTATAATTCAGGGACAATTCGTTGGCGTTTTTGAGAAAAACCTGGTTAGGCCCTTAAACCAGAAGTGGTGATGTCACCAAGGGAGAGGGGCCACGTGGGCAGTCTCAAGTGATCCCAGGTGATGATGATTTCACCAGGGGACCTGCTGGGAGTGATCACGTCATCGAGGTTATTTCTGGTGTTAAGGTTAGAGAATTGGTTTTCGGGATAGGGTTAGAGTTAGGATAATATTTCGGGCTAGCTAAGTTTCAGGCGCAGGTTAGGGTTAGGTTTAGGGTTAGGATTAGAGGGTTAGGGCCAGGGTTAGGGCCAGGGTGTAGTAATATTGGGTATTCACAATGAAATGAGCTTCAATCACTGGACAAATTGGAGTGTAGCACTGAGATTTTACATCTCCAGACTAGGGAAAATATTTAGAAATGTGCTTCACACACTAGGAATACATAATCTAATAGACTGAATATCAGAACGTCACAATTTTGTCACTGCGAAAACTTTGTTCAAACAGCTGAGAACCCAGTGTGACACTGTTAACATTTATTTTTCCCGTCAGAAGGAGTTGGCGTTTTCGGGAAAATGAGTTGGTGAAACACTGAAAAATTCATTTTCCTAGAGCTGTAGAACAGTATGAAAGTATTGAGAACAATATGAAATCAAAATGTCAGTTAGGCTAGTGTTCCAAGTTGTGTTTTAATGTGCATTTACAATGCCGGTATGATATCCGTGTTAAAATAAAAAACTCTCAGAGCTCAAAACAACAGACCAGCGGGATGTGTCAGAGTGGCTCTTGAACTCTTGGAATACGTTTTACCACCGGAACATCTCTACTGAATTTTGAAAAAACTGAGAATTTGTATCCAAAGCGCTGTGAAAGGTAGGATAGACTTTCAAGTGGTAATAATGTTTAAAGAGCTGGTATATTTGTAAAAAACGCTGTTCAACCAAATTGGAATTCACAATGAATGAGCTTGAGGCTCTGGAAGAACGAGACTCCAACTCGGGAAATTCACAATGATAACGTAGGTTAATATCTAAAAAGTGCCTCAAACACTAGGGATACATCAAAAAAGGCCCTTAATATCTGTAACGCATTGTTTCATGAGATAGAAATTGTGTTCAAAGAAGATAGACGCGAGTTTGCTACTGGTTACATTTATAACTCAGGGACAATGAGTTGTCGTTTTTGATAGAAGGCTGGTTAGGCCATTAAACCGGAAGTGATGACGTCACTAAGGGAGAGGGGCCACGTAGGGAGGCCCTAGTGATCCCAGGTGATAATGATTGGGCCCAGGGAGTTGCTAGGAGTGATGACGTCATCGACGTTAGTTTTGGTGTCAGGGTTAGAGAATTGGGCTTCGGGCTAGTGTTAGGGTTAGTATAAGAGTTCGGACTAGGTAGGGTTCAGGCTCAGGTTAGGGCTAGGTTTAGGGTTAGGATTAGAGGATTAGGGATAGGTTTAGGGTCAGGGTGTAGTAATATTGGGTATTCACAATGAATGAGCTTCAATCACTGGATAAATTGGAGTGTAGCACTGAGAATTTACATCTCCAGACTTGGGAAATATTTAGAAATGTGCTTCACACACTAGGAATACATAATCTAATAGACTGAATATCTGAACAGCACAATTTTGTCACTGCGAAAACTTGTTCAAAGAGCTCAGAACCCAGTGTGACACTGTTAACATTTATTTTTCCCGTCACAAGGAGTTGGCGTTTTTGGGAAAATGAGTTGGGGAAACACTGAAAAATTCATTTTCCCAGAGCTGTAGAACAGTATGAAAGTATTGAGAACAATATGAAATCAAAATGTCAGTTAGGCTAGTGTTCCAAGTTGTGTTTTAATGTGCATTTACAATGCCGGTATGACACCCGTGGTAAAATAAAAACTCTCAGAGCTCAAAACAACAGACCAGCGGGATGTGTCAGAGTGGCTCTTGAACTCTTGGAATACGTTTTACCACTGGAACATCTCTACTGAATTTTGAAATACTGAGAATTTGTATCCAAAGCGCTGTGAAAGGTAGGATAGACTTTCAAGTCGTAATAACGTTTAAAAAGCTGGTATATTTATAAAAAAACGCTGTTTAACCAAATTGGAATTCACAATGAAGTAGCCTGAGGCTCTGGAAGAAAGTGACTCCAACTCGGAAAATTCACAATGATAACCTAGGTTAATATTGAATAAAGTGCTACAAACACTGGGAATACATGCATAAAGGTCCTTAATATCTGTAACGCATTGTTTCATGACGTGGAAATCGTGTTCGAATGGATAGAACCGAGTTTGCTACTGGTTACATTCATACTTCAGGTACAATGAGTTGGCGTTTTTGATAGATAGTAGGTTATGCCATTAAGCCGGAAGTGATGATGTCACCAAGGGGGAGGGGCCACGTGGGCAGGCCCAAGTGACCCCAGGTGATAATGATTTGGCCCAGGGACCTGCTGGAAATGAAAACGTCATCGAGGTTAGTTGTGGTGTTAGGGTTAGAGAATTTGGTTGGGGCTAGGGTTAGGGTTAGGATAAGGGTTCGGGCTAGGTAGGGTTCAGGCACAGGTTAGGGCTAGGTTAGGGTTAGGATTAGAGGGTTAGGGATAGGGTTACGGTCAGGGTGTAGTAATATTGGGTATTCACAATGAATGAGCTTCAATCACTGGACAAATTGGAGTGTAGCACTGAGATTTTACATCTCCAGACTAGGGAAATACTTAGAAATGTGCTTCACACACTAGGAATACATAATCTAATAGACTGAATATTTTAACAGCACAATTTTGTCACTGCGAAATCTTATTCAAACAGCTGAGAACCTAGCGTGACACTGTTAACATTTATTTTTCCCTTCAGAAGGAGTTGGCGTTTTCGGGAAAATGAGTTGGTGAAACACTGAAAAATTCATTTTCCTAGAGCTGTAGAACAGGATGAAAGTATTGAGAACAATATGAAAACAAAATGTCAGTTAGGCTACTGTTCCAAGTTGTGTTTTAATGTGCATTTACAATGCCAGTATGATACCCGTGGTAAAATAAAAACTCTCAGAGCTCAAAACAACAGACCAGCAGGATGTGTCAGAGTGGCTCTTGAACTCTTGGAATATGATTTATCACAAGAAGATCTCTACTGAATTTTGAAATACTGAGAATTTGTATCCAAAGCGCTGTGAAAGGTAGGATAGACTTTCAAGTGGTAATAATGTTTAAAGAGCTGGTATATTTGTAAAAAACGCTGTTCAACCAAATTGGAATTCACAATGAATGAGCTTGAGGCTCTGGAAGAACGAGACTCCAACTCGGGAAATTCACAATGATAACGTAGGTTAATATCTAAAGTGCCTCAAACAGTAGGGATACATCAAAAAAGGCCCTTAATATCTGTAGCGTATTGTTTCATGACATGGAAATTGTGTTCAAAGCAGATAGACGCGAGTTTGCTACTGGTTACATTTATAACTCAGGGACAATGAGTTGTCGTTTTTGATAGAAGGCTGGTTAGGCCATTAAACCGGAAGTGATGACGTCACTAAGGGAGAGGGGCCACGTGGGGGGCCCTAGTGATCCCAGGTGATAATGATTGGGCCCACAGAGTTGCTAGGAGTGATAACGTCATCGACGTTAGTTTTGGTGTCAGGGTTAGAGAATTGGGCTTCGGGCTAGTATTAGGGTTAGTATAAGAGTTCGGACTAGGTAGGGTTCAGGCTCAGGTTAGGGCTAGGTTTAGGGTTAGGATTAGAGGATTAGGGATAGGTTTAGGGTCAGGGTGTAGTAATATTGGGTATTCACAATGAATGAGCTTCAATCACTGGATAAATTGGAGTGTAGCACTGAGAATTTACATCTCCAGACTTGGGAAATATTTAGAAATGTGCTTCACACACTAGGAATACATAATCTAATAGACTGAATATCTGAACAGCACAATTTTGTCACTGCGAAAACTTGTTCAAAGAGCTGAGAACCCAGTGTGACACTGTTAACATTTATTTTTCCGTCAAAAGGAGTTGGCGTTTTTGGAAAATGAGTTGGTGAAAACACTGAAAAATTCATTTTCCTAGAGCTGTAGAACAGTATGAAAGTATTGAGAACAATATGAAATCAAAATGTCAGTTAGGCTAGTGTTCCAAGTAGTGTTTTTATGTGCATTTACAATGCCGGTATGACATCCGTGTTAAAATAAAAACTCTCAGAGCTCAAAACAACAGACCAGCGGGATGTGTCAGAGTGGCTCTTGAACTCTTGGGAATACGTTTTACCACCGGGAACATCTCTACTGAATTTTGAAATACTGAGAATTTTTATCCAAAGCGCTGTGAAAGGTAGGATAGACTTTCAAGTGGTAATAACGTTTAAAGAGCTGGTATATTTGTAAAAAACGCTGTTTAACCAAATTGGAATTCACAATGAATGAGCTTGAGGCTCTGGAAGAACGAGACTCCAACTCGGGAAATTCACAATGATAACGTAGGTTAATATCTAAAAAGTGCTTCAAACACTGGGAATACATGCATAAAGGCCCTTAATATCTGTAACGCATTGTTTCATGACGTGGAAATCGTGTTCAAATGAGATAGAACCGAGTTTGCTACTGGTTACATTCATACTTCAGGTACAATGAGTTGGCGTTTTTGATAGATAGTAGGTGGTATAGCCATTAAGCCGGAAGTGATGATGTCACCAAGGGAGAGGGGCCACGTGGGGGGCCCAAGTGACACCAGGTGATAATGATTTGGCCCAGGGACCTGCTGGAAATGAAAACGTCATCGAGGTTAGTTGTGGTGTTAGGGTTAGAGAATTTGGTTGGGGCTAGGGTTAGGGTTAGGATAAGGGTTCGGGCTAGGTAGGGTTCAGGCACAGGTTAGGGCTAGGTTTAGGGTTAGGATTAGAGGGTTAGGGACAGGGTTACGGCCAGGGTGTAGTAATATTGGGTATTCACAATGAATGAGCTTCAATCACTGGACAAATTGGAGTGTAGCACTGAGAATTTACATCTCCAGACTTGGGAAATATTTAGAAATGTGCTTCACACACTAGGAATACATAATCTAATAGACTGAATATCTGAACAGCACAATTTTGTCACTGCGAAAACTTGTTCAAAGAGCTGAGAACCAAGTGTGACACTGTTAACATTTATTTTTCACGTCAAAAGGAGTTGGCGTTTTCGGGAAAATGAGTTGGTGAAAAACACTGAAAAATTCATTTTCCTAGAGCTGTAGAACAGTATGAAAGTATTGAGCACAATATGAAATCAAAATGTCAGTTAGGCTAGTGTTCCAAGTAGTGTTTTAATGTGCATTTACAATGCCGGTATGACATCCGTGTTAAAATAAAAAACTCTCAGAGCTCAAAACAACAGACCAGCGGGATGTGTCAGAGTGGCTCTTGAACTCTTGGAATACGTTTTACCACAAGAACATCTCTACTGAATTTTGAAATACTGAGAATTTGTATCCAAAGCGCTGTGAAAGGTAGGATAGACTTTCAAGTGGTAATAATGTTTAAAGAGCTGGTATATTTGTAAAAAAACGCTGTTTAACCAAATTGGAATTCACAATGAATGAGCTTGAGGCTCTGGAAGAACGAGACTCCAACTCGGGAAATTCACAATGATAACGTAGGTTAATATCTAAAAAGTGCCTCAAACACTAGGGATACATCAAAAAAGGCCCTTAATATCTGTAACGCATTGTTTCATGAGATAGAAATTGTGTTCAAAGAAGATAGACGCGAGTTTGCTACTGGTTACATTTATAACTCAGGGACAATGAGTTGTCGTTTTTGATAGAAGGCTGGTTAGGCCATTAAACCGGAAGTGATGACGTCACTAAGGGAGAGGGGCCACGTAGGGAGGCCCTAGTGATCCCAGGTGATAATGATTGGGCCCAGGGAGTTGCTAGGAGTGATGACGTCATCGACGTTAGTTTTGGTGTCAGGGTTAGAGAATTGGGCTTCGGGCTAGTGTTAGGGTTAGTATAAGAGTTCGGACTAGGTAGGGTTCAGGCTCAGGTTAGGGCTAGGTTTAGGGTTAGGATTAGAGGATTAGGGATAGGGTTAGGGGTCAGGGTGTAGTAATATTGGGTATTCACAATGAATGAGCTTCAATCACTGGATAAATTGGAGTGTAGCACTGAGAATTTACATCTCCAGACTTGGGAAATATTTAGAAATGTGCTTCACACACTAGGAATACATAATCTAATAGACTGAATATCTGAACAGCACAATTTTGTCACTGCGAAAACTTGTTCAAAGAGCTCAGAACCCAGTGTGACACTGTTAACATTTATTTTTCCCGTCACAAGGAGTTGGCGTTTTTGGGAAAATGAGTTGGGGAAACACTGAAAAATTCATTTTCCCAGAGCTGTAGAACAGTATGAAAGTATTGAGAACAATATGAAATCAAAATGTCAGTTAGGCTAGTGTTCCAAGTTGTGTTTTAATGTGCATTTACAATGCCGGTATGACACCCGTGGTAAAATAAAAACTCTCAGAGCTCAAAACAACAGACCAGCGGGATGTGTCAGAGTGGCTCTTGAACTCTTGGAATACGTTTTACCACTGGAACATCTCTACTGAATTTTGAAATACTGAGAATTTGTATCCAAAGCGCTGTGAAAGGTAGGATAGACTTTCAAGTCGTAATAACGTTTAAAAAGCTGGTATATTTGTAAAAAAAACGCTGTTTAACCAAATTGGAATTCACAATGAAGTAGCTTGAGGCTCTGGAAGAAAGTGACTCCAACTCGGGAAATTCACAATGATAACCTAGGTTAATATTGAATAAAGTGCTACAAACACTGGGAATACATGCATAAAGGCCCTTAATATCTGTAACGCATTGTTTCATGACGTGGAAATCGTGTTCAAATGGATAGAACCGAGTTTGCTACTGGTTACATTCATACTTCAGGTACAATGAGTTGGCGTTTTTGATAGATAGTAGGTTATGCCATTAAGCCGGAAGTGATGATGTCACCAAGGGGGAGGGGCCACGTGGGCAGGCCCAAGTGACCCCAGGTGATAATGATTTGGCCCAGGGACCTGCTGGAAATGAAAACGTCATCGAGGTTAGTTGTGGTGTTAGGGTTAGAGAATTTGGTTGGGGCTAGGGTTAGGGTTAGGATAAGGGTTCGGGCTAGGTAGGGTTCAGGCACAGGTTAGGGCTAGGTTAGGGTTAGGATTAGAGGGTTAGGGATAGGGTTACGGTCAGGGTGTAGTAATATTGGGTATTCACAATGAATGAGCTTCAATCACTGGACAAATTGGAGTGTAGCACTGAGATTTTACATCTCCAGACTAGGGAAATATTTAGAAATGTGCTTCACACACTAGGAATACATAATCTAATAGACTGAATATCTTAACAGCACAATTTTGTCACTGCGAAATCTTGTTCAAACAGCTGAGAACCTAGTGTGACACTGTTAACATTTATTTTTCCCGTCAGAAGGAGTTGGCGTTTCCGGGAAAATGAGTTGGTGAAACACTGAAAAATTCATTTTCCTAGAGCTGTAGAACAGTATGAAAGTATTGAGAACAATATGAAATCAAAATGTCAGTTAGGCTAGTGTTCCAAGTAGTGTTTTAATGTGCATTTACAATGCCAGTATGACACCCGTGTTAAAATAAAAACTCTCAGAGCTCAAAACAACAGACCAGCAGGATGTGTCAGAGTGGCTCTTGAACTCTTGGAATACGTTTTTACCACAAGAAGATCTCTACTGAATTTTGAAATACTGAGAATTTGTATCCAAAGCGCTGTGAAAGGTAGGATAGACTTTCAAGTGGTAATAACGTTTAAAGAGCTGGTATATTTGTAAAAAAACGCGCTGTTCAACCAAATTGGAATTCACAATGAATGAGCTTGAGGCTCTGGAAGAACGAGACTCCAACTCGGGAAATTCACAATGATAACGTAGGTTAATATCTAAAAAGTGCCTCAAACACTAGGGATACATCAAAAAAGGCCCTTAATATCTGTAACGCATTGTTTCATGACATGGAAATTGTGTTCAAAGAAGATAGACGCGAGTTTGCTACTGGTTACATTTATAACTCAGGGACAATGAGTTGTCGTTTTTGATAGAAGGCTGGTTAGGCCATTAAACCGGAAGTGATGACGTCACTAAGGGAGAGGGGCCACGTAGGGGGGCCCTAGTGATCCCAGCTGATAATGATTGGGCCCAGGGAGTTGCTAGGAGTGATGACGTCATCGAGGTTAGTTTTGGTGTCAGGGTTAGAGAATTGGGCTTGGGGCTAGTGTTAGGGTTAGTATAAGAGTTCGGGACTAGGTAGGGTTCAGGCTCAGGTTAGGGCTAGGTTTAGGGTTAGGATTAGAGGATTAGGGATAGGGTTAGGGTCAGGGTGTAGTAATATTGGGAATTCACAATGAATGAGCTTCAATCACTGGACAAATTGGAGTGTAGCACTGAGACTTTACATCTCCAGACTTGGGAAATATTTAGAAATGTGCTTCACACACTAGGAATACATAATCTAATAGACTGAATATCTGAACAGCACAATTTTGTCACTGCGAAAACTTGTTCAAAGAGCTCAGAACCCAGTGTGACACTGTTAACATTTATTTTTCCCGTCAAAAAGGAGTTGGCGTTTTTTCGGGAAAATGAGTTGGGGAAAACACTGAAAAATTCATTTTCCCAGAGCTGTAGAACAGTATGAAAGTATTGAGAACAATATGAAATCAAAATGTCAGTTAGGCTAGTGTTCCAAGTAGTGTTTTAATGTGCATTTACAATGCCGGTATGACATCCGTGTTAAAATAAAAACTCTCAGAGCTCAAAACAACAGACCAGCGGGATGTGTCAGAGTGGCTCTTGAACTCTTGGAATACGTTTTACCACCGGAACATCTCTACTGAATTTTGAAATACTGAGAATTTGTATCCAAAGCGCTGTGAAAGGTAGGATAGACTTTCAAGTGGTAATAACGTTTAAAGAGCTGGTATATTTGTAAAAAACGCTGTTTAACCAAATTGGAATTCACAATGAATGAGCTTGAGGCTCTGGAAGAACGAGACTCCAACTCGGGAAATTCACAATGATAACCTAGGTTAATATCTAAAAAGTGCCTCAAACACTAGGGATACATCAAAAAAGGCCCTTAATATCTGTAACGCATTGTTTCATGACATGGAAATTGTGTTCAAAGAAGATAGACGCGAGTTTGCTACTGGTTACATTTATAACTCAGGGACAATGAGTTGTCGTTTTTGATAGAAGGCTGGTTAGGCCATTAAACCGGAAGTGATGACGTCACTAAGGGAGAGGGGCCACGTAGGGAGGCCCTAGTGATCCCAGGTGATAATGATTGGGCCCAGGGAGTTGCTAGGAGTGATGACGTCATCGAGGTTAGTTTTGGTGTCAGGGTTAGAGAATTGGGCTTGGGGCTAGTGTTAGGGTTAGTATAAGAGTTCGGACTAGGTAGGGTTCAGGCTCAGGTTAGGGCTAGGTTTAGGGTTAGGATTAGAGGGTTAGGGATAGGGTTAGGGTCAGGGTGTAGTAATATTGGGTATTCACAATGAATGAGCTTCAATCACTGGACAAATTGGAGTGTAGCACTGAGAATTTACATCTCCAGACTTGGGAAATATTTAGAAATGTGCTTCACACACTAGGAATACATAATCTAATAGACTGAATATCTGAACAGCACAATTTTGTCACTGCGAAAACTTGTTCAAAGAGCTGAGAACCAAGTGTGACACTGTTAACATTTATTTTTCACGTCAAAAGGAGTTGGCGTTTTTCTGGGAAAATGAGTTGGTGAAACACTGAAAAATTCATTTTCCTAGAGCTGTAGAACAGTATGAAAGTATTGAGAACAATATGAAATCAAAATGTCAGTTAGGCTAGTGTTCCAAGTAGTGTTTTTAAATGTGCATTTACAATGCCGGTATGACATCCGTGTTAAAATAAAAACTCTCAGAGCTCAAAAACAACAGACCAGCGGGATGTGTCAGAGTGGCTCTTGAACTCTTGGAATACGTTTTACCACCGGAACATCTCTACTGAATTTTGAAATACTGAGAATTTGTATCCAAAGCGCTGTGAAAGGTAGGATAGACTTTCAAGTGGTAATAACGTTTAAAGAGCTGGTATATTTGTAAAAAACGCTGTTTAAACCAAATTGGAATTCACAATGAATGAGCTTGAGGCTCTGGAAGAAACGAGACTCCAACTCGGGAAATTCACAATGATAACCTAGGTTAATATCTAAAAAAGTGCCTCAAACACTAGGGATACATCAAAAAAGGCCCTTAATATCTGTAACGCATTGTTTCATGACATGGAAATTGTGTTCAAAGAAGATAGAACGAGTTTGCTACTGGTTACATTTATAACTCAGGGACAATGAGTTGTCGTTTTTGATAGAAGGCTGGTTAGGCCATTAAACCGGAAGTGATGACGTCACTAAGGGAGAGGGGCCACGTAGGGGAGGCCCTAGTGATCCCAGGTGATAATGATTGGGCCCAGGGACCTGCTAGGAGTGATGACGTCATCGAGGTTAGTTTTGGTGTCAGGGTTAGAGAATTGGGCTTGGGGCTAGTGTTAGGGTTAGTATAAGGGTTCGGACTAGGTAGGGTTCAGGCTCAGGTTAGGGCTAGGTTTAGGGTTAGGATTAGAGGGTTAGGGACAGGGTTAGGGTCAGGGTGTAGTAATATTGGGAATTCACAATGAATGAGCTTCAATCACTGGACAAAATTGGAGTGTAGCACTGAGAATTTACATCTCCAGACTAGGGAAATATTTAGTAATGTGCTTCACACACTAGGAATACATATTCCAATAGACTGAATATCTGAACGTCACAATTTTGTCACTGCGAAATCTTGTTCAAACAGCTGAGAACCCAGTGTGACACTGTTAACATTTATTTTTCCCGTCAAAAGGAGTTGGCGTTTTCGGGAAAATGAGTTGGTGAAACACTGAAAAATTCATTTTCCTAGAGCTGTAGAACAGTATGAAAGTATTGAGAACAATATGAAATCAAAATGTCAGTTAGGCTAGTGTTCCAAGTAGTGTTTTAATGTGCATTTACAATGCCGGTATGACATCCGTGTTAAAATAAAAACTCTCAGAGCTCAAAACAACAGACCAGCGGGATGTGTCAGAGTGGCTCTTGAACTCTTGGAATACGTTTTACCACCGGAACATCTCTACTGAATTTTGAAATACTGAGAATTTTTATCCAAAGCGCTGTGAAAGGTAGGATAGACTTTCAAGTGGTAATAACGTTTAAAGAGCTGGTATATTTGTAAAAAACGCTGTTTAACCAAATTGGAATTCACAATGAATGAGCTTGAGGCTCTGGAAGAACGAGACTCCAACTCGGGAAATTCACAATGATAACGTAGGTTAATATCGAAAAAAGTGCTTCAAACACTGGGAATACATGCAAAAAGGCCCTTAATATCTGTAACGCATTGTTTCATGACCTGGAAATCGTGTTCAAATGAGATAGAACCGAGTTTGCTACTGGTTACATTTATACTTCAGGTACAATGAGTTGGCGTTTTTTGATAGAAGGCTGGTTAGGCCATTAAACCGGAAGTGATGACGTCACTAAGGGAGAGGGGCCACGTGGGGGGCCCTAGTGATCCCAGGTGATAATGATTGGGCCCAGGGAGTTGCTAGGAGTGATGACGTCATCGAGGTTAGTTTTTGGTGTCAGGGTTAGAGAATTGGGCTTGGGGCTAGTGTTAGGGTTAGTATAAGAGTTCGGACTAGGTAGGGTTCAGGCTCAGGTTAGGGCTAGGTTTAGGGTTAGGATTAGAGGGTTAGGGACAGGGTTAGGGTCAGGGTGTAGTAATATTGGGTATTCACAATGAATGAGCTTCAATCACTGGACAAATTGGAGTGTAGCACTGAGAATTTACATCTCCAGACTTGGGAAATATTTAGAAATGTGCTTCACACACACTAGGAATACATAATCTAATAGACTGAATATCTGAACAGCACAATTTTGTCACTGCGAAAACTTGTTCAAAGAGCTGAGAACCAAGTGTGACACTGTTAACATTTATTTTTCACGTCAAAAGGAGTTGGCGTTTTCGGGAAAATGAGTTGGTGAAAACACTGAAAAATTCATTTTCCTAGAGCTGTAGAACAGTATGAAAGTATTGAGCACAATATGAAATCAAAATGTCAGTTAGGCTAGTGTTCCAAGTAGTGTTTTAATGTGCATTTACAATGCCGGTATGACATCCGTGTTAAAATAAAAACTCTCAGAGCTCAAAACAACAGACCAGCGGGATGTGTCAGAGTGGCTCTTGAACTCTTGGAATACGTTTTACCACCGGAACATCTCTACTGAATTTTGAAATACTGAGAATTTGTATCCAAAGCGCTGTGAAAGGTAGGATAGACTTTCAAGTGGTAATAACGTTTAAAGAGCTGGTATATTTGTAAAAAACGCTGTTTAACCAAATTGGAATTCACAATGAATGAGCTTGAGGCTCTGGAAGAACGAGACTCCAACTCGGGAAATTCACAATGATAACCTAGGTTAATATCTAAAAAGTGCCTCAAACACTAGGGATACATCAAAAAAGGCCCTTAATATCTGTAAGGCATTGTTTCATGACATGGAAATTGTGTTCAAAGAAGATAGAAACGAGTTTGCTACTGGTTACATTTATAACTCAGGGACAATGAGTTGTCGTTTTTGATAGAAGGCTGGTTAGGCCATTAAACCGGAAGTGATGATGTCACTAAGGGAGAGGGGCCACGTAGGGAGGCCCTAGTGATCCCAGGTGATAATGATTGGGCCCAGGGAGTTGCTAGGAGTGATGACGTCATCGAGGTTAGTTTTGGTGTCAGGGTTAGAGAATTGGGCTTGGGGCTAGTGTTAGGGTTAGTATAAGAGTTCGGACTAGGTAGGGTTCAGGCTCAGGTTAGGGCTAGGTTTAGGGTTAGGATTAGAGGATTAGGGACAGGGTTAGGGTCAGGGTGTAGTAATATTGGGAATTCACAATGAATGAGCTTCAATCACTGGACAAATTGGAGTGTAGCACTGAGAATTTACATCTCCAGACTAGGGAAATATTTAGTAATGTGCTTCACACACTAGGAATACATATTCCAATAGACTGAATATCTGAACGTCACAATTTTGTCACTGCGAAATCTTGTTCAAATAGCTGAGAACCCAGTGTGACCTGTTAACATTTATTTTTCCCCGTCAAAAGGAGTTGGCGTTTTCGGGAAAATGAGTTGGTGAAACACTGAAAAATTCATTTTCCTAGAGCTGTAGAACAGTATGAAAGTATTGAGCACAATATGAAATCAAAATGTCAGTTAGGCTAGTGTTCCAAGTAGTGTTTTAATGTGCATTTACAATGCCGGTATGACATCCGTGTTAAAATAAAAACTCTCAGAGCTCAAAACAACAGACCAGCGGGATGTGTCAGAGTGGCTCTTGAACTCTTGGAATACGTTTTACCACCGGAACATCTCTACTGAATTTTGAAATACTGAGGATTTTTATCCAAAGCGCTGTGAAAGGTAGGATAGACTTTCAAGTGGTAATAACGTTTAAAGAGCTGGTATATTTGTAAAAAACGCTGTTTAACCAAATTGGAATTCACAATGAATGAGCTTGAGGCTCTGGAAGAACGAGACTCCAACTCGGGAAATTCACAATGATAACGTAGGTTAATATATCGAAAAAGTGCTTCAAACACTAGGGATACGTCAATATAGGCCCTTTATATCTGTAAGGCATTGTTTCATGACGTGGAAATTGTGTTCAAATGAGATAGAACCGAGTTTGCTACTGGTTACATTTATACTTCAGGTACAATGAGTTGGCGTTTTTGATAGAAGGTTGGTTAGGCCATTAAACCGGAAGTGATGATGTCACCAAGGGAGAGAGGGCCACGTGGGGAGGCCCAAGTGACACCAGGTGATAATGATTTGGCCCAGGGACCTGCTGGAAATGAAAACGTCATCGAGGTTAGTTTTGGTGTTAGGGTTAGAGAATTTGGGCTTGGGGCTAGTGTTAGGGTTAGTATAAGGGTTCGGGCTAGGTAGGGTTCAGGCTCAGGTTAGGGCTAGGTTTAGGGTTAGGATTAGAGGGTTAGGGACAGGGTTAGGGCCAGGGTGTAGTAATATTGGGTATTCACAATGAATGAGCTTCAATCACTGGACAAATTGGAGTGTAGCACTGAGAATTTACATCTCCAGACTTGGGAAATATTTAGAAATGTGCTTCACACACTAGGAATACATAATCTAATAGACTGAATATCTGAACAGCACAATTTTGTCACTGCGAAAACTTGTTCAAATAGCTGAGAACCAAGTGTGACACTGTTAACATTTATTTTTCACGTCAAAAGGAGTTGGCGTTTTCGGGAAAATGAGTTGGTGAAACACTGAAAAATTCATTTTCCCAGAGCTGTAGAACAGTATGAAAGTATTGAGCACAATATGAAATCAAAATGTCAGTTAGGCTAGTGTTCCAAGTAGTGTTTTAATGTGCATTTACAATGCCGGTATGACACCCGTGTTAAAATAAAAACTCTCAGAGCTCAAAACAACAGACCAGCGGGATGTGTCAGAGTGGCTCTTGAACTCTTGGAATACGTTTTACCACCGGAACATCTCTACTGAATTTTGAAATACTGAGAATTTGTATCCAAAGCGCTGTGAAAGGTAGGATAGACTTTCAAGTGGTAATAACGTTTAAAGAGCTGGTATATTTGTAAAAAACGCTGTTTAACCAAATTGGAATTCACAATGAATGAGCTTGAGGCTCTGGAAGAACGAGACTCCAACTCGGGAAATTCACAATGATAACCTAGGTTAATATCTAAAAAGTGCCTCAAACACTAGGGATACATCAAAAAAGGCCCTTAATATCTGTAACGCATTGTTTCATGACATGGAAATCGTGTTCAAAGAAGATAGACGAGAGTTTGCTACTGGTTACATTTATAACTTCAGGGACAATGAGTTGTCGTTTTTGATAGAAGGCTGGTTAGGCCATTAAACCAGAAGTGATGATGTCACTAAGGGAGAGGGGCCACGTAGGGAGGCCCTAGTGATCCCAGGTGATAATGATTGGGCCCAGGGACCTGCTAGGAGTGATGACGTCATCGAGGTTAGTTTTGGTGTCAGGGTTAGAGAATTGGGCTTGGGGCTAGTGTTAGGGTTAGTATAAGAGTTCGGGCTAGGTAGGGTTCAGGCTCAGGTTAGGGCTAGGTTTAGGGTTAGGATTAGAGGGTTAGGGATAGGGTTAGGGTCAGGGTGTAGTAATATTGGGTATTCACAATGAATGAGCTTCAATCACTGGACAAATTGGAGTGTAGCACTGAGAATTTACATCTCCAGACTAGGGAAATATTTAGAAATGTGCTTCACACACTAGGAATACATAATCCAATAGACTGAATATCTGAACAGCACAATTTTGTCACTGCGAAAACTTGTTCAAACAGCTGAGAACCAAGTGTGACACTGTTAACATTTATTTTTCCCGTCAAAAGGAGTTGGCGTTTTCGGGAAAATGAGTTGGTGAAACACTGAAAAATTCATTTTCCTAGAGCTGTAGAACAGTATGAAAGTATTGAGCACAATATGAAATCAAAATGTCAGTTAGGCTAGTGTTCCAAGTAGTGTTTTAATGTGCATTTACAATGCCGGTATGACATCCGTGTTAAAATAAAAACTCTCAGAGCTCAAAACAACAGACCAGCGGGATGTGTCAGAGTGGCTCTTGAACTCTTGGAATACGTTTTACCACCGGAACATCTCTACTGAATTTTGAAATACTGAGAATTTTTATCCAAAGCGCTGTTTAAGGTAGGATAGACTTTCAAGTGGTAATAACGTTTAAAGAGCTGGTATATTTGTAAAAAACGCTGTTTAACCAAATTGGAATTCACAATGAATGAGCTTGAGGCTCTGGAAGAACGAGACTCCAACTCGGGAAATTCACAATGATAACCTAAGTTAATATCTAAAAAGTGCCTCAAACACTAGGGATACATCAAAAAAGGCCCTTAATATCTGTAACGCATTGTTTCATGACATGGAAATTGTGTTCAAAGAAGATAGACGAGAGTTTGCTACTGGTTACATTTATAACTCAGGGACAATGAGTTGTCGTTTTTGATAGAAGGCTGGTTAGGCCATTAAACCGGAAGTGATGACGTCACTAAGGGAGAGGGGCCACGTATGGAGGCCCTAGTGATCCCAGGTGATAATGATTGGGCCCAGGGAGTTGCTAGGAGTGATGACGTCATCGAGGTTAGTTTTGGTGTCAGGGTTAGAGAATTGGGCTTGGGGCTAGTGTTAGGGTTAGTATAAGGGTTCGGACTAGGTAGGGTTCAGGCTCAGGTTAGGGCTAGGTTTAGGGTTAGGATTAGAGGGTTAGGGACAGGGTTAGGGTCCAGGGTGTAGTAATATTGGGTATTCACAATGAATGAGCTTCAATCACTGGACAAATTGGAGTGTAGCACTGAGAATTTACATCTCCAGACTTGGGAAATATTTAGAAATGTGCTTCACACACTAGGAATACATAATCTAATAGACTGAATATCTGAACAGCACAATTTTGTCACTGCGAAAACTTGTTCAAAGAGCTGAGAACCAAGTGTGACACTGTTAACATTTATTTTTCACGTCAAAAGAAGTTGGCGTTTTCGGGAAAATGAGTTGGTGAAACACTGAAAAATTCATTTTCCTAGAGCTGTAGAACAGTATGAAAGTATAGAGCACAATATGAAATCAAAATGTCAGTTAGGCTCGTGTTCCAAGTAGTGTTTTAATGTGCATTTACAATGCCGGTATGACATCCGTGTTAAAATAAAAACTCTCAGAGCTCAAAACAACAGACCAGCGGGATGTGTCAGAGTGGCTCTTGAACTCTTGGAATACGTTTTACCACCAGAACATCTCTACTGAATTTTGAAATACTGAGAATTTTTATCCAAAGCGCTGTGAAAGGTAGGATAGACTTTCAAGTGGTAATAACGTTTAAAGAGCTGGTATATTTGTAAAAAACGCTGTTTAACCAAATTGGAATTCACAATGAATGAGCTTGAGGCTCTGGAAGAACGAGACTCCAACTCGGGAAATTCACAATGATAACGTAGGTTAATATCGAAAAAAGTGCTTCAAACACTAGGGATACATGCAAAAAGGCCCTTAATATCTGTAACGCATTGTTTCATGACGTGGAAATTGTGTTCAAATGAGATAGAACGCGAGTTTGCTACTGGTTACATTCATACTTCAGGTACAATGAGTTGGCGTTTTTGATAGAAGGTAGGTTATGCCATTAAGCCGGAAGTGATGATGTCACCAAGGAGGAGGGGCCACGTGGGGAGGCCCAAGTGACCCAGGTGATAATGATTTGGGCCCAGGGACCTGCTGGAAATGAAAACGTCATCGAGGTTAGTTTTGGTGTCAGGGTTAGAGAATTTGGCTTGGGGCTAGGGTTAGGGTTAGTATAAGGGTTCGGACTAGGTAGGGTTCAGGCACAGGTTAGGGCTAGGTTTAGGGTTAGGATTAGAGGGTTAGGGACAGGGTTAGGGTCAGGGTGTAGTAATATTGGGGAATTCACAATGAATGAGCTTCAATCACTGGACAAATTGGAGTGTAGCACTGAGAATTTACATCTCCAGACTTGGGAAATATTTAGAAATGTGCTTCACACACTAGGAATACATAATCTAATAGACTGAATATCTGAACAGCACAATTTTGTCACTGCGAAAACTTGTTCAAACAGCTGAGAACCAAGTGTGACACTGTTAACATTTATTTTTCACGTCAAAAGGAGTTGGCGTTTTCGGGAAAATGAGTTGGTGAAACACTGAAAAATTCATTTTCCTAGAGCTGTAGAACAGTATGAAAGTATTGAGCACAATATGAAATCAAAATGTCAGTTAGGCTAGTGTTCCAAGTAGTGTTTTAATGTGCATTTACAATGCCGGTATGACATCCGTGTTAAAATAAAAACTCTCAGAGCTCAAAACAACAGACCAGCAGGGTGTGTCAGAGTGGCTCTTGAACTCTTGGAATACGTTTTACCACCGGAACATCTCTACTGAATTTTGAAATACTGAGAATTTTTATCCAAAGCGCTGTGAAAGGTAGGATAGACTTTCAAGTGGTAATAACGTTTAAAGAGCTGGTATATTTGTAAAAAACGCTGTTTAACCAAATTGGAATTTACAATGAATGAGCTTGAGGCTCTGGAAGAACGAGACTCCAACTCGGGAAATTCACAATGATAACCTAGGTTAATATCTAAAAAGTGCCTCAAACACTAGGGATACATCAAAAAAGGCCCTTAATATCTGTAGCGCATTGTTTCATGACATGGAAATTGTGTTCAAAGAAGATAGACGCGAGTTTGCTACTGGTTACATTTATAACTCAGGGACAATGAGTTGTCGTTTTTGATAGAAGGCTGGTTAGGCCATTAAACCGGAAGTGATGACGTCACTAAGGGAGAGGGGCCACGTGGGGGGCCCTAGTGATCCCAGGTGATAATGATTGGGCCCAGGGAGTTGCTAGGAGTGATGACATCATCGAGGTTAGTTTTGGTGTCAGGGTTAGAGAATTGGGCTTGGGGCTAGTGTTAGGGTTAGTATAAGAGTTCGGACTAGGTAGGGTTCAGGCTCAGGCTAGGGCTAGGTTTAGGGTTAGGGTTAGAGGGTTAGGGCCAGAGTTAGGGCCAGGGTGTAGTAATATTGGCTATTCACAATGAATGAGCTTCAATCACTGGACAAATTGGAGTGTAGCACTGAGAATTTACATCTCCAGACTTGGGAAATATTTAGAAATGTGCTTCACACACTAGGAATACATAATCTAATAGACTGAATATCTGAACAGCACAATTTTGTCACTGCGAAAACTTGTTCAAAGAGCTGAGAACCAAGTGTGACACTGTTAACATTTATTTATCACGTCAAAAGAAGTTGGTGTTTTCTGGAAAATGAGTTGGTGAAACACTGAAAAATTCATTTTCCTAGAGCTGTAGAACAGTATGAAAGTATTGAGAACAATATGAAATCAAAATGTCAGTTAGGCTAGTGTTCCAAGTAGTGTTTTAATGTGCATTTACAATGCCGGTATGACATCCGTGTTAAAATAAAAACTCTCAGAGCTCAAAACAACAGACCAGCGGGATGTGTCAGAGTGGCTCTTGAACTCTTGGAATACGTTTTACCACCGGAACATCTCTACTGAATTTTGAAATACTGAGAATTTGTATCCAAAGCGCTGTGAAAGGTAGGATAGACTTTCAAGTGGTAATAACGTTTAAAGAGCTGGTATATTTGTAAAAAAACGCTGTTTAACCAAATTGGAATTCACAATGAATGAGCTTGAGGCTCTGGAAGAACGAGACTCCAACTCGGGAAATTCACAATGATAACGTAGGTTAATATCTAAGAAAGTGCCTCAAACACTGGGAATACGTGTCAAAAAAGGCCCTTAATATCTGTAATGCATTGTTTCATGACATGGAAATCGTGTTCAAATGAGATAGAACCGAGTTTGCTACTGGTTACATTTATAACTCAGGGACAATGAGTTGTCGTTTTTGATAGAAGGTAGGTTAGGCCATTAAACCGGAAGTGATGATGTCACTAAGGGAGAGGGGCCACGTAGGGAGGCCCAAGTGATACCCAGGTGATAATGATTTGGGCCCAGGGACCTGCTAGGAAATGATGACGTCATCGAGGTTAGTTTTGGTGTCAGGGTTAGAGAATTGGGCTTGGGGCTAGTGTTAGGGTTAGTATAAGAGTTCGGACTAGGTAGGGTTCAGGCTCAGGTTAGGGCTAGGTTTAGGGTTAGGATTAGAGGGTTAGGGACAGGGTTAGGGTCAGGGTGTAGTAATATTGGGAATTCACAATGAATGAGCTTCAATCACTGGACAAATTGGAGTGTAGCACTGAGAATTTACATCTCCAGACTAGGGAAATATTTTAGTAATGTGCTTCACACACTAGGAATACATATTCCAATAGACTGAATATCTGAACATCACAATTTTGTCACTGCGAAAACTTGTTCAAACAGCTGAGAACCCAGTGTGACACTGTTAACATTTATTTTTCCCGTCAAAAGGAGTTGGCGTTTTCGGGAAAATGAGTTGGTGAAACACTGAAAAATTCATTTTCCTAGAGCTGTAGAACAGTATGAAAGTATTGAGCACAATATGAAATCAAAATGTCAGTTAGGCTAGTGTTCCAAGTAGTGTTTTAATGTGCATTTACAAAGCCGGTATGACACCCGTGTTAAAATAAAAACTCTCAGAGCTCAAAACAACAGACCAGCGGGATGTGTCAGAGTGGCTCTTGAACTCTTGGAATACGTTTTACCACCGGAACATCTCTACTGAATTTTGAAATACTGAGAATTTTTATCCAAAAGCGCTGTGAAAGGTAGGATAGACTTTCAAGTGGTAATAACGTTTAAAGAGCTGGTATATTTGTAAAAAACGCTGTTTAACCAAATTGGAATTCACAATGAATGAGCTTGAGGCTCTGGAAGAAGAGACTCCAACTCGGGAAATTCACAATGATAACGTAGGTTAATATCTAAAAAGTGCCTCAAACACTAGGGATACATCAAAAAAGGCCCTTAATATCTGTAAGGCATTGTTTCATGACATGGAAATTGTGTTCAAATGAGATAGAACCGAGTTTGCTACTGGTTACATTTATACTTCAGGGACAATGAGTTGTCGTTTTTGATAGAAGTAGTTAGGTTATGCCATTAAACCGGAAGTGATGATGTCACACTAAGGAGGAGGGGGCCACGTGGGGGGGCCCAAGTGACACCAGGTGATAATGATTTGGCCCAGGGACCTGCTGGAAATGAAAACGTCATCGAGGTTAGTTTTGGTGTCAGGGTTAGAGAATTTGGGCTTGGGGCTAGGGTTAGGGTTAGGATAAGAGTTCGGACTAGGTAGGGTTCAGGCTCAGGTTAGGGCTAGGTTTAGGGTTAGGATTAGAGGGTTAGGTCCAGGGTTACGGCCAGGGTGTTGTAATATTGGCTATTCACAATGAATGAGCTTCAATCACTGGACAAATTGGAGTGTAGCACTGAGAATTTACATCTCCAGACTTGGGAAATATTTAGAAATGTGCTTCACACACTAGGAATACATAATCTAATAGACTGAATATCTGAACACACAATTTTGTCACTGCGAAAACTTGTTCAAAGAGCTGAGAACCAAGTGTGACACTGTTAACATTTATTTTTCACGTCAAAAGGAGTTGGCGTTTTCGGGAAAATGAGTTGGTGAAACACTGAAAAATTCATTTTCCTAGAGCTGTAGAACAGTATGAAAGTATTGAGCACAATATGAAATCAAAATGTCAGTTAGGCTAGTGTTCCAAGTAGTGTTTTAATGTGCATTTACAATGCCGGTATGACACCCGTGTTAAAATAAAAACTCTCAGAGCTCAAAACAACAGACCAGCGGGATGTGTCAGAGTGGCTCTTGAACTCTTGGAATACGTTTTACCACCGGAACATCTCTACTGAATTTTGAAATACTGAGGATTTTTATCCAAAGCGCTGTGAAAGGTAGGATAGACTTTCAAGTGGTAATAACGTTTAAAGAGCTGGTATATTTGTAAAAAACGCTGTTTAACCAAATTGGAATTCACAATGAATGAGCTTGAGAGGCTCTGGAAGAACGAGACTCCAACTCGGGAAATTCACAATGATAACGTAGGTTAATATCTAAAAAGTGCCTCAAACACTAGGGATACGTCAAAAAAGCCCTTAATATCTGTAAGGCATTGTTTCATGACGTGGAAATCGTGTTCAAAGAAGATAGAAGTGAGTTTGCTACTGGTTACATTTATAACTTCAGGGACAATGAGTTGTCGTTTTTGATAGAAGGCTGCTTAGGCCATTAAACCGGAAGTGATGACGTCACCAAGGGAGAGGGGGCCACGTAGGGAGGCCCAAGTGATCCCAGGTGATAATGATTTGGCCCAGGGACCTGCTGGGAGTGATGACGTCATCGAGGTTAGTTTTGGTGTTAGGGTTAGAGAATTGGGGTTGGGGCTAGGGTTAGGGTTAGGATAAGGGTTCGGTCTAGGTAGGGTTCAGGCTCAGGTTAGGGCTAGGTTTAGGGTTAGGATTAGAGGGTTAGGGACAGGGTTAGGGTCACGGTGTAGTAATATTGGGTATTCACAATGAATGAGCTTCAATCACTGGACAAATTGGAGTGTAGCACTGAGAATTTACATCTCCAGACTAGGGAAATATTTAGAAATGTGCTTCACACACTAGGAATACATATTCCAATAGACTGAATATCTGAACATCACAATTTTGTCACTGCGAAATCTTGTTCAAACAGCTGAGAACCAAGTGTGACACTGTTAACATTTATTTTTCCCGTCAAAAGGAGTTGGCGTTTTCGGGAAAATGAGTTGGTGAAACACTGAAAAATTCATTTTCCCAGAGCTGTAGAACAGTATGAAAGTATTGAGAACAATATGAAATCAAAATGTCAGTTAGGCTAGTGTTCCAAGTAGTGTTTTAATGTGCATTTACAATGCTGGTATGACAACGTGTTAAAATAAAAACTCTCAGAACTCAAAACTACAGACCAGCGGATTGTTTCAGAGTGGCTCTTGAACTCTTGGAATACGTTTTACCACCGGAACATCTCTACTGAATTTTGAAATACTGAGAATTTGTATCCAAAGCGCTGTGAAAGGTATGATAGACTTTCAAGTGGTAATAACGGTTAAAGTTCTGGTATATTTTTAAAAACACTAACCAAATTGGAATTCACAATGAAGTAGCCTGAGGCTCTGGAAGAAAGTGACCCCAACTCGGCCAATTCACAATGATAACCTAGGTTAATATCTAAGAAAGTGCCTCAAACACTAGGGATAAGTCAAAAAAGGCCCTTAATATCTGTAACGCATTGTTTCATGATATGGAAATCGTGTTCAAAGAAGATAGAACCTAGTTTGCCACTGGTTACATTTATAATTCAGGGACAATGAGTTGTCGTTTCTGATCAAGGCTGGTTAGGCCATTAAACCGGAAGTGATGGCATCACCAAGGGGGAGGGGCCACGTCGGGATACCCTGGTGATCCCTGGTGATAATGATTTGGCCAGGGGACCTGCTAGGAGTGATGATGTCATTGAGGTTAGTTTCTGGTGTTAAGGTTAGAGAATTGGAGTTCGGGTTGCGGTTAGGATTAGGATAAGTGTTCGGGCTAGGTAGGGTTCAGGCTCAGGTTAGGGCTAGGTTTAGGGTTAGGATTAGAGGGTTAGAGACAGTGTTAGGGTCACGGTGTAATAATATTGGTTATATACAATGAATGAGCTTCAATTACTGGACAAATTGGAGTGTAGCACTGAGAATTTACAACTCCAGACTAGGGAAATATTTAGAAATGTGCTTGACACACTAGGAATACATATTCCAATACACTGAATATCTGAACAGCACAATTTTGTCACTGCGAAATCTTTTTCAATCAGCTGAGAACTGAGTGTGACACCGTTTCCATTTATTTTTCCCATCAATAGGATTTGGCGTTTTCGGGAAAAGGAGTTGGTGAAACACTGAAAACTTCATTTTCCTAGAGCTATAGAATAGTATGGAAGTGTTTGGAACACTATGAAATCAAAATGTTCGTTAGGCTAGTGTTTCAAGAGGTGTTTTAATGTGCCTTTAAAAAGCCTGTTAGAAACCCGTGTAAAAATGAAAACTCTGAGCTCAAAACAGCAGACGAGGGCGTTGTGTCAGAGTGTCTCTAGAACTTGTGGAATACGATTTAGAACCGGAACATCTGTACTGAATGTTGAAATACTGAGAATTTGTAACCAAAGCGCTGTGAAAGGTAGGATAGTCTTTCAAGTGGTAATAATGGTTAAAGTGCTGGTGTATTTGAACAAAACGTTGTTGAACCAAATTGGATTCCACAATGAAGGAGCTTGAGTCACTGGAAGAAAGTGACTCCAACTCTGGAAATTCACAATGATAACCAAGGTTAATATCTAAGAAAATGTTTCACACACTAGGAATATGTGAACAAAGGGCCTTAATATCTGTAACACATTTTTTCATGACAAAGAAATCCTGTTCAAAGAACATAGAACCGAGTTAGATACTGGTTACATTTATAATTCATGGACAATGAGTAGGCGTTTTTGAAAGAAGCCTGGTTAGGCCATGAAACCGGAAGCGATGATGTCACCAAGGGGGAGGGGTCACGTGGGCAGGCTCAAGTCATCCCAGGTGATAATGATTTGGCCAGGGTACTTGCTGGGAGTGATGACGTCATCGAGTTTAGTGCTGGTGTTAGGGTTAGAGAATTGGCGTTCAGGCTAGGATTAGGGTTAGGATAAGGGTTCAGGCTAGCTAGGGTTCAGGCTCAGGTTAGGGCTAGTTTTAGGGTTAGGTTTAGCGGGTTAGGGTCATGGTTAGGGTCACGGTGTAGTAACATTGGTTATTCACAATGAATGAGCTTCAATCACTGCACAAATTGGAGTGTAGCACTGAGAATTTACAACTCCAGACTAGGGAAATATTTAGAAATGTGCTTCACACACTAGCAATACATATTCCAATATACTGAATATCTGAAGAGCACAATTTTCTCACTGGGAAATCTCGTTCAAACAGCTGAGAACCGAGTGTGACACTGTTTACATTTATTTTTCCCGTCAAAAGGAGTTGGCGTTTTCGTTTAAAGGAGTGGTGAAACACTGAATAATTCATTTTCCTAGAGCTATAGAATAGTATGAAAGTATTGGGAACACTATGAAATCAAAATGTTAGTTAGGCTAGTGTTCCAAGTGGTGTTTTAATGTGCCTTTAAAAAAGCCGTTTTGATGCCTGTGGTAAAATGAAAACTCTCAGAGCTCAAAACAACAGACCAGGGGGTTGTGTCAGAGTGTCTCTAGAACTCTTGGAATACGTTATAGAACCGGAACATCTCTACTGAATGTTGAAATACTGAGAATTTTTATCCAAAGCGCTGTGAAAGGTAGGTTAGTCTCTCAAGTGGTAATAATGGCTAAAGTGCTGGTGTATTTGTACAAAACGCTGTTGAACCAAATTGGAATTCACAATGAAGGAGCTTGAGACACTGGAAGAAAGTGACTCCAACTCGGGAAATTCACAATGATAACCTAGGTTAATATCTAAGAAAGTGCTTCAAACACTAGGAATACGTGAATAAAGGGCCTTAATATCTGTAACACATTTTTTCATGACAAGGAAATCATGTTCAAAGAACATAGAACCGAGTTGGATACTGGTTACATTTATAATTCAGGGACAATGAGTTGGCGTTTTTGAAAGAAGCCTGGTTAGGCCATGAAACCAGAAGTGATGATGTCACCAAGGGGGAGGGGCCACGTGGGCAGGCTCAAGTGATCCCAGGTGATAATGATTTGGCCTTGGGACCTGCTGGGAGTGATGATTTCATCGAGGTTAGTGCTGGTGTTAGGGATAGAGTATTGGCTTTCGGGCCAGGATAAGCCTTTGCCTTTGTCTTTGCCTTGGCCCTGCCCTTGGCCTTGGCGTTGGCCTTGGCGTTGGCCTTGGCCTTGGCCTTTGCCTTGCCTTTGCCTTGCCTTGCCTTGCCTTTCATTTGCATACTCACTCTGATTGGCTATGGGCATAGTGAAGGTATGGTCAATTTACATGTTTGTCTATTATTAGGTAGGACAAGGAATTATACAGGAGAATTTGTGCCACCTTTGGTAGGAATAACCAAATATTTATTAAAATGGACACATTGACGGTGATATATCAATGATAAGAATATGTGTCAGAGCCCTTACTGGTTTGGCTCAGTGGATACCGAGACTGTCTGCAGACTAAAGTGTCCCAGGTTCAATTCTGGTCAAGGGCATGTAGCTTGGTTGTGGGCACACTGCAAGTAGAAGTTGTGCAGGAGACTGCTGATTGATGTTTGTAACTCTCTACACCTCACTTCCGCTCTGTACAATCAATAATACATATGTATATATATATATATTTTAAAAGAATATCTATCAGAAAAAAAGATGCATTATTTTTTAATTACTTTATTGATTAAGGTATCACATATTTGTCATCAACACCCACCATAAAGATGCATTATTAATGTAACTTAATCTCCAAGTATTTCTGAAACATAAATTAAAGCACAAAAATACTTAGAAAAATAAAGTTCTCTATGAAAATGGAATGTAAATCCATGGAAACTAGGAAATCTGTGAAGAACAGGGACAGATTAAAAGAGGTCATGAACCAATTACGCAGACAGATATGGTCAGCATTATGAATTTGTAATGATGGCTTCAGTTTCATGCACACGTCAAGATTTATGAAACACTATAGTCAACACATGTAATTTACTCATTGCAGTTTTTATCAATGGTCCAAGAGAAAACAAATATAAGTTCAGCTATTCTGGAAGAACAGGTTTGGTAACTCTATATTTAATCCCCCTACTTATGCCCTCTGGGTGAGAGTCTCATCTCAATGACAGAAAATGTAACAAACAATGAAGAACTTTCACCCAAACCCAAAAAAGCCACATATCTGGACTAAAGACAGCCTTTGTCTCCATGTTTTCCCCTGTATGAAGTCTCTGATGTTTACGAAGGGCAGTGCCATGGGTAAAAGATTTCCCACATTCACTGCATTGATAAGGCTTTTCTCCAGTGTGAACTCTCTGATGATATTGGAGACCACTGCTACATGTAAAACATTTTCCACATTCACTGCAGTGATAAGGCTTTTCTCCATTGTGAACTCTCTGATGATATTGGAGAGCATTGCACCCTTTAAAAGATTTTCCACATTCACTGAATTTATAAGGCGTTTCCCCTGTATGAAGTGTGTGATGATTACGAAGGGCAATGCGATAGGTAAAGGATTTCCCACATTCACGGCATTGATAAGGTTTTTCTCCAGTGTGAATTCTCTGATGATAATGAAGGGTAGTGCTCTGAGTAAAAGATTTTCCACATTCACTGCATTTATAAGGCTTCTCTCCTGTATGAACTCTCTGATGACTACGAAGGCTAGTATTCTGGGTAAAAGATTTCCCACATTCACTACATTTATAAGGCTTTTCTCCCGGATGAACTCTGATGATGACAAAAATTACTGCTAGTGCTGTAAGCTTTCCCACATTCACTACATTATAAGGCTTTTCTCCCATATGAACTCCCTGATGTTGATGAAGGATGCGTTTAGAGGTAAAACATTTTCCACATTCACTGCATTGATAAGGCTTTTCTCCTGTATGAAGTCTCTGATGACAATAAAGATGACTGCTAGTGATGTAAGCTTTCCCACATTCACTACATTTATAAGGCTTTTCTCCAGTGTGAACTCTCCGATGACAATGATGAATACTGTTACTGGTAAAAGATTTCCCACACTCATTGTACTCAGGAGGCCTTTCTCCTGTGTGAAGTCTATGCTCATAATGGAGGACACTGCTACCGGTAAAAGTTTTTCCACATTCACTGACCTCATAAGGCCTTTCTCCAGTGTGCAAAGCTTTGTGATTACCTAGGCTGTTACTACTGCTAAAAGCTTTCCCAAATTCACTACACTGAGAAGGCCTTTCTCCATTGTGACCTTGCTGTTGATAATGAAAGCTAGAATATTTGGTAACATTTTTCCCACATTCACAGCTATCAAAACACTGACTTCCAACATAGACACCTTTTTCCAAAATAAACATGTGGGTAAAACTAATGTCTTCCTTACATTCTTTTCTAGTGTAATCATTTTTTCGCCTTTGAAACGTCATCCCACACGTCAAAATTGCAGTTGGACTGTCCCTGGTCTGAGTACCCTTTAGGTGGAGATGTCCTGACCAGTTAAAGACACCATGCCCAACCTCCCCACATGTGAAATGATTCTGTGATACATTGAAATTGCAGCTGTTTGCAAATGAGATCCTGTCCACACCTGTATTGAAAGTGTCTCTCACGTGCTGTTGGTGAAATTTTACACAGCAGTAAAACGGTTTTGCACATGCGCCACACCTCAACAGTATCTGTCCGTGTTGTGTTCTCTGCAGATCAGTCAAGTGGAAAATGTTTCTCAAGACGAGCCCACAACTCTCACAGGGGTGGCTCTTCTGGGAAGACAAGGCTACTTTGGGATTCCTTGCCTGTGACACTCTTACAGAAACCTTCTGTTCAGTCGGGGTCTCAACTTTCTCTGCTCCACAGCAGCAACCTGAACAAAAGGAAAATCTGGTGAAGTACATGTTGATGTTATGAAATCACAGTATCTTTACCATAAATATTTATCAGTTATGACTAGAGAGATTTTCTAGACAAGTGAAGTAGACTCTGAGGAAATCGCTCTTAAAGTACATAACGTGGTCAGTCAACAATTAAAATATCACCACTGGAAGGACAGAAGCACAGGATGGGATACAAAGAGGAGAAGAATTCTCTACTCATTGTTCCTGCACAAAGGCTTTTTTGAGGACCTTACCTGCTGGCCATGTGAGTCCGTATAGAATCATTTGAAGGTGCTCATACCCATAAACATTAATTGTATTAGAGCACACGAGGTTCAACGTCAATATAATAATACTTGTGCACTCCAATGTGGTGCAGGCACGGTCCAACGTTGGTTTGCAGTAAAGAGAGACCTGTGAAAGAGGCAAAGGTGGTGCAAAGTCCAGAGAGGTTAAGGTTATCCGTGGGCTGGAAATCGGAGTAGAAATGATTACTATTCAACCTGTGTCCTTGGCAAAGTATCAATAATAACCCAAAACAAGGGTAAGGACCCTGGGTAAGGACTGGGCAACAGTAAGAAAACACTGATGAATAAAATGAGTTTCTAGTTATGAATGTAACAAAGGTCAGGCGTGAAAGCTTCCCCAACGACCCTTTACCAAGGCAAGACCTCCTGTGGGTCCATTGTGTCATTCATAAAGTCACATTTCTTCTGTGATGCACAAATGATTCTTCCCCTTAAAGCCCATTTGAGCCATTGCATGGGATAAATTATGCGAATCTTCAAAGAAAAACAGAAAAGATGGATGATCAACGCTGTGGTAGAACAACAAAGGACAAATGAGATCACAGGCAAAAGACCTATGTGAGTGACATCAGAAAATTGGCAGGAGCAGAAATATGAGCATCATCTCCCCCCATCCCAGTGTATGTAGACAGCCTATGCATGAACAAAGAAGCCCACAGGAAATGGGAATCAGGGTACCATGGAGACAAACAGTATTACAGACACAAATAAAGGAGAACTGTACAGAAAGGATGACTGGAAAGATTGGGTGAACAAACATACGTGAAGACACCCACAGTCAAAAACAAGGGTCCTCCAGCAGCCTCTGTGCTTCTGCTATCATTGGCCATAGTGGCTTCTTCAAAAAATACTGGAAATCATTGTGTTTAAAGCCACAGACTGCCTTGGCCAGTATTGCTCAGTTGGTTGGAGCATCGTCCTGTATAACAAAGCATCTAGGATTCAATTTCCAGGCAAGGCACATATCAGTATGCGGGTTCCATTTCCAGTTAGTTTGTGTGCAGAAGGCAGCTGATTGATGTTTTCCCCTCACACTGATGTTTCCCCTCCTTCTCTCTCTCTCTCTCTCTCTCTCTCTCTCTCTCTCTCTCTCTCTCTCTCTCTCTCCCTCTTTATCTGAAACCAATATTAAACAAAGAAGAAATAAGAACTTCAAGGTAGCCATAGCCGGTTTGGCTCAGTGGATAGAGCATCAGACTGCAAACTAAAAGGTCCCAGGTTCTTTCCCAGTCAAGGGCACATGCCCAGGTTGTGGACTCGATCCCGGGGTGGGGGGGGTGGTAGGGGGGGGGGGGGACCTTGCAGGAAGCAGCCAATCCATGATTTTCTATCATCATTGATTTTTCTATCTCTCTCTCACTCTGCCTTCCTCTCTGAAATCAATAATGTGTATATATATATATATATATATATATATATATATATATATATATATATATATTTTTTCAAGTACCCAAACACAAAATAAAACTCAAAAAAGTTTAGAGACAAAGTAAATAAAAAGACCACTTACCAAAATTCATTTACAAAATTCAGAAAATGCCATTCTAAGAGGACTTTTCATAGGGTTAAATGCTTATGAAAACAGACCTCAAAAAACCTAACCTACCATCTCAGGAATCTAGAAACACAACAAGAATGTAAACCCAAAGTTTGCAAAGGAAGGAAACAACAAATATTTGAACAAGCATCAATAAAAGGGAGATAAGATAAAATAAAAGGATACCTGATGAGTATTTTTTTTTTAAAAAAAAAAAAAAACAAAAAAGTTGGCAAACCTGGAGCTAGACTAAAGCAAAAAACAAACAAAAAAAACAAGCTTCAAAGAAATGAAAAAAGAAATGACAGTTAAGACAATGCACCTCACATTATGAACCACAAAAACATCATAAGAGATGTTAATGTTAGGAAATGAAATGACCCTCCATAGAGAAATTTGTCAAGATCCTATTTGAGCTTCTGAAATTTATAAACAGATTCAGAGCCCTGTTCAGGTGGCTCAGTTGTTGAATATGTGGTCCCAATGCACCACAGTTGTGGGTTCCATCCCCCATCAGGGCACATGTAGGGGAGAATCAATGAATGCATAGATGGGTAGAACAGCACATCAATGTTTCCCTCTCTTTCTCTGTCTCCCTTCCTGTCTCTAAAATCAATAAATAAAGGCTGCGCAGTACAGGTCAGTGATTGAGCATCGGCCCATAACCTAGGACATTACAATTCCATTCCTTGTCAGGGCACATGCACAGGTTTTGGGTTCACTCTCCAGTGGGGGGCATACAGGAGGTAGCTGATCAATGACTCTCTTTTACTATTCATGTTTCTATGTCTCTCTCCTTCTCTTCCTCTCTGAAATCAATAAAAATATATTTTAAAAATAAAGAACTTAAAGAATAAATAAGAACCCTGGCCCATGTCGCTCAGTGCTGAGAGTGCCTGCCTGTACACTGGAAGGTCACGGGTTCGATTCCTAGTAAAGTGCAGGGACGTGGATTTCAGGTCTGGTCCCCCCTCTTAGTGGTAGCACATGAGGGAGGCAGCTAAATGATGTTTCTCTCTCTCTCTTTCTCTCATCTCTCCTCTCTCTCTCTAAGAAAAAAAAAAATCAGTGGAAAAAATATTCTCACTCTTCGGGTGAAGATAAAAGAAGAATAAGGAATGAAGTTCAGAAAAGTTACGGAAGAGGACATTCAAGATGGCGGTATAGGCAAAGGCCTGTACTCGCTGCCTCCCACAACCCCATCAAAATTAAAACTAAAATACAGAACAACCATCAGCCAGAACCTCTGGAAAGCTGGCTGAAAGAAGTGTTATGACTAGAGAAGTAAAGAAGACAGCACACGGAGACTGGTAGGAGGTGCGGAGGCACAGAAGGTGCAGGTCCTGTACCCATGTGGGCCACTTTTTTAATTGGGAGCGAGGTCGTCTCTGCAGAGGTCACCTGGAGGAACAAGGGGTCCCAATCCCACAGAAGATGCCCAGCCCAGGGTCCCAGAGCTGGGGAGAAGACCCTACTGGCAGTAAGAACTACGGGCTGTAAAAACCAGTGCATATTGGGGCTCAGTGACACAGAGGCTGCAGGTGACCCCAGTAGCCCCTCTTACAATGCCAGCACCACAAACTGAATTTACAAGCTCCCGCTTCCCTCTGAATTACACTGCTGGACAAACCTCGGAAGGGGGGAAGGCGGGGGACCCAGACAATTATGAAGAGAAAATGGACTGGCATCGGGGATGGAACTTGAGGGCGGCTTTCTACCAGATGGAGGTGGTCACAGCAGTCATTACACCTATGCTGGGACATTCTGGGTCCCAGGGCTGACTGGCAGCCATTTCTGTTTGCTTCGCCCTGGTGTTTCCCTGAGACCACACCAAACCCACTTTACAAGCCACCCAAGCTGTGTGCTGCAGCTTTTGTATACGAATGGCCTGTCCTTCCTCAGGCTAAAATCTGTCAAACAAGTTGCAGTTGGGTCAGGAAGTTCCAAAACTATCAATAAAGCCCAAGACCTGGCACCAGCACTAGCCTTCCTTGCTTCACAGCTGGACCTTGTCGGGGCCCTTCCAAACCCAATACAAAGAGGAGATTCTGCAGATTTCTCTGTAGATCCTGCTGGGTGGCCCTAGTCAGTGGCTGACTTTACACCTCCCTAGAGACCCAAGAGCCAGCGTACCCAGTGGGCAGTGTCATACCATACCAGCTTACAACTCTTTACATCCATAAGCAACACACTCAAGGAGCAGACTCACTGAGCACCAAAGCCCCACTGAAGCAAGTCCTGCTCCACAGGGGTGTCTCCTGCACAGCAGCGCTCCCACTGTATTCACAGTAGTCCCCGTAGATGCTAAAATCCTCAACAAAATTCTAGCAAATCGGACCCAGAATTACATTAGAAAGATCATACACCATGACCAAGTGAGATTTATTCTGGGGATGCAAGGATGGTACAATATCCACTAATCCATAAACATGATACATCACATAAACACTTTAAAAGACAAAAATTATATAATCATATCAACTGATGCAGAAAGAGCATTTGACAAAATCCAACACCCTTACTTGATAAAAACTCACAGCAAAGTGGGAGTACAGGGATCATACCTCAACATAAATAAAGCGTTATATAAGAAACCTACAGCCAACATTATACTCAGTGGTCCAAAACTAAACCCATTTCCCCTAAGAACAGGAACAAGACAGGAATGCCCACTTTCACCACACCTGTTTGACATAGTATTGGAAGTGCTAGCCATAGTGATCTGACAAGAAGAAGAAATGAAAGGCATCCAAATTGGAAAAGAAGTAAAAGTAGTATAAATGAAAGACAGGACATTACACCTGACATTGAAGCACAATGGTGCATAAGAATTGTTGACAAATGACATGAAATTACATGGAGAAAACTGTAAAGAACCTGTTATGCCCAGATTTCATGATCCCCAGAGACCACCAGGGAGCAGCCGAGCCCAATGCAAAAGCAAAAGAACCTTTATTCGTGCTAGCATGAACTCCCGTCTCCAACAGTCACCGGCGCAGCAGCGGGAGAGAGAGAGAGAGAGCTTGGGAGAACAAAGGCTTTATAGGGGTCCAAAGCAGTGGGCAGGGGGGACGTTCGTGGCCCCCATCAATTGGTCAGGGGGCAGGATCAGGGGTCTGCTTATGCAGGGGTACTGTGAAGTTTGCCTAATTTGGACTGAGTCCACTTCTCTGCATTCCTATTGGCAGGTTTGTGCAACTGTTACATTCTCGTGGTTTACAGGGAAGGGCAGCAAGAAGAGTTGCAGAACGGCGGGTACAGAACAAAAGAAACATTATAAAAGTAACAAAAAGAACTTCATGGAGTCAACCTAGTTTAGCTCTATCATTCCCCCCTTGTCATGAGACTTACAGGCCCAATCATGGGTCGGTTGGTACTCCCATTTCTTCTTCCGTTGGTAGATGCTTATACCGAGTGTGTAGCACCATCATCTGTACGACCCCTACTCATTCCTTGATGAACCAAACTAATCTATTGATGATGTAGGGGCCAAAGGTCAGCAGCAGGAGTAGGATTATAAGGGGCCCAATAAGGGCGGAGACGAGGGTGGTTAACCAGGGCAAACATAGAAGTACAGGGTTCGGAGAGCATTTGGATCATTATACCCTCCGAAGAATGCGGGGGAGTACCGGATGTCAGGAAAGAAAGTCTGGAGGTCTACCTGGAGTTCTGGAAATCACGTGTCTCTAGGGTGTAACTGGGAAGTCTGATTAAGTATAGTTCCTGAGCTTGTGTCTATGATCTGCCAGGTGATGTTGAAGCGGGTGTGAGGACTCCCGGTGGTGGGAGTGGCCGCAAGCAGGGTTACCAGCATCAGGCAGGTTGAGAACGTCGCAGCTTGAGCGTGAGCGGGTTGCATTGGTCGCGACTAGTGCTCCACTGGGCGATGAAGTCTTCCCGGATCGCTGAGGGGTCTGCTGGCCGAACGTGGGTGTGATGGACCCAGGTCGCAACACCGTCTACTTTGAGAGCGGTGGGGGTCGTCAGCACCACGACATAGGGACCCTTCCAACGTGGCTCAAGGGTCTCCCGGTGGTGTCTCTTGACATAGACCCAGTCCCCGGGCTTATGCTAATGAGGAGTCGGGGCTGGGCCAGTCTCATAGATAGCTTGGAGAGGTGCAGCCAAATGTCCTAGTGTGCCCTCTGGAGCCCTCTCAAGGAAAGAAACAGTTCTTGACTTTCAAATTCTGCAAGAAATTTGGCTTTAAGGTTAGAGATAATAGGGGGTGGCCGGCCGAACATGATCTCATAAGGAGTAAAACCCAGGGTGTAGGGGGAGTTCCTAACCCGGTAAAGGGCATACGGAAGGAGCGCCACCCAGTCCCCGCCAGTCTCCATGGTCAATTTGGTAAGGGTCTCTTTTAGAGTTCTATTTATTCTCTCTACCTGCCCTGAGCTTTGGGGCCTATAAGCACAATGTAATTTCCAATTTGCCCCAATGGCCTTGGCCACTGCCTGCGTTACCTGAGAGACAAAGGCTGGTCCATTGTTCGACCCTATCTCAGCGGGAAAACCGTACCTGGGCGAGATGTCTTCCAGCAGCTTCTTAGCTACCGTCTGAGCTGTTTCATGCTTAGTTGGGTATGCTTCTACCCGTCCAGAGAAGGTATCTACAAATACTAAAAGATATTTATAGCCATACTTTCCTGGTTTAACCTCAGTGAAGTCGACCTCCCGTTGTGCTCCAGGCTTGGTTCCTCTGAGCCTGGTTCCTTTTTCACTCGGCCCGGTTCTCGCATTTGTGAGTTGACAGGTCTTGCAGGCAGATACAACCTACTCTATTTTAATGTCCTGCTGGTGGATCTTAATTCTGGCGTGTCGGATTAAGTCCTTTAATTTTCGTGCCCCCAGGTGAGTGGACCGGTGCATGTGATTTATCATGGACACTCCAAGTTGGTCTGGCAGTATGAGCTCCCCTTGTGGTGTATACCACCACCCCTTCTCCTCCTGTGCTTGGGGAAGCTTCCTAATGCACTGTAACTCCTCCAGGGAATATCCTGGCTGAACTGGGTGCCCTGGGTCTGGGAGCTGTAGGGCCATGGTGGGAATCAGAGAAAGGGCTACTGCCTTGGCCGCCTGGTCAGCCCTGTGGTTTCCTCTTGCCACTGGGTCGTCAGCCTTCTGGTGCCCTTGGCAGTGTATGATGGCCAATTTGGCGGGGAGCCATAAGGCCGAGAGCAAGTCGAGTATCTCCTGTTTATTCTTTATAGTCTGCCCCTCTGCTGTTAGTAACCCTCTTTCATGGTAGACTGTCCCATGAACATGAGCGGTGGTGAACGCATAACGGCTGTCTGTGTAGATGTTGAGCCGCCTTCCAACTCCCAGTGTCAGGGCCTTGGTGAGGGCCACAAGCTCTGCTCTCTGGGCTGATGTCCCGGAGGGCAGGGCCTCTGCCCATACAGTGTCCGTTTCAGTGACTACAGCTGCACCCGCATACCTGCTTCCATCCCGTACGAAGCTGCTTCCGTCCGTGAACCAGGTGACGTCTGCATCTGGAAGCGGCTGGTCGGTCAGGTCCTTCCGGAGCCCATGCACTTGCTCTAGGATTCCTGCACAGTCATGTAGGGGGGCATCTAGGTCGGGGTCAGGCAGAAAGGTTGCAGATTGAGGGCCGCACTGGGGTGGAACCGCACTCTGGGAGGGTTGAGCAGGAGGCTCTGATAATGGGTCATACGTGTGTTGCTCATCCATCTATCAGGAGGCTGTTTCAGGACTCCCTCTATGGCATGTGGGGTTGTGATCCAGATTTTCTGCCCCAGGGTCAGTTTATCGGCGTCCTTGACTAAGAGCGCTGTCGCCGCAATAATTCTTAGGCATGGAGGCCAGCCGGCAGCTACAGGGTCTAACTTCTTGGACAAATAAGCCACCGGGCGGCTCCAGGGGCCTAGGGTTTGAGTCAGGACCCCTTTCGCTATTCCTTTGTGTTCATCTACGAAGAGATGGAAGGGCTTCGATGTCTGGTAGGCCCAGGGCCGGAGCATTTAGGAGGGCTTTCTTTAACTGCTTAAAGGCTGTCTCCTTTCTCTCAGTCCATTCAAATGCCTTTCCCTCCTTGGTTGCCTCGTATAGAGGCCTGGCAATCTCTGCGAAACCCGGTATCCAGAGGTGGCAGTAGCCAGCCGATCCTAGGAATTCCCTTACTTCCCTTCAGAAGGTGGGGGTTGGGATTTTCAAAACAGTCTCTTTTCTGGCATCTGACAGCTGCCGCTGTCCACCCTCCAGGATGTATCCCAGGTAACTCACCCTTTCTCTGCATATCTGGGCCTTCTTCGCAGAAGCCCGGTACCCAAGGGCCCCCAGGGAGGCCAGCAGGTCCCTTGTCCCCTGCTTGCAGTCTTCAGCCGTGTCTGCTGCAATCAGGATATCGTCCACATACTGAAGGAGAGTGAGGTTGGGGTGTGTTCTCCGGTACTCACCCAGGTCCTCGTGCAGGGCCTCGTCGAAGATGGTGGGCGAGTTCTTGAACCCCTGAGGCAGCCGGGTCCATGTCAGTTGTCTGCTGTAGCCCTCTTCCAGGTCATGCCACTCGTAGGCGAACAGGGGTTGACTGCGGGGTACCAGCGGCAAACTGAAAAAGGCATCCTTCAAATCTAACACAGTATACCAGACACGGGAGGGCGCCAGAGAGCTTAGGAGAGTGTATGGGTTGGGGACCTTTGGATGTATGTCCACAACTCTTTTATTTACTTCCCGGAGGTCCTGTACCGGCTGGTAGTCATTCGTGTGGGGCTTCTTGACTGGCAGGAGGGGGGTGTTCCAGGCAGACTGGCAGGGGACCAGCACCCCTATGCCCCTCAGTCTCCGAATGTTTGGCTGAATTCCCTTCCGGGCTTCCTGAGGCATGGAGTACTATTTGACTCTCACCGGGCCTTCCCCTGGTTTTAACTCTCCCAGGACTGGGGCCCTGTGGGTGGCGAGCCCCACTCCCCCTGTCTCCGCCCAAGCCGTGGGGAACTCCTACCACCATTCATCCATGCTGTCCTCTACTGGAGAGGCTTTTTGGTGAAGCTGGTACTCATCCTCCAGCCTCATGGTCAGGACCTGAATGGGGTGGCCCTCGCCATCAGTAACCTGAGGCCCCCCTTGTCTGAAAGTTATTTGAGCTCCGATCTTAGTGAGCAAGTCTCGTCCTAACAGTGGGTAGGGGCATTCCGGAATTACCATAAAAGAGTGGGATACCCGGCCTGTCCCTAAATCCACCGTTCTTCGGGTAGTCCATGAATACTGGTTCATACCAGTTGCCCCTCGCACCCAAGACTTCTTATTTGCTAATTTTCCTTGAGGCGTACGGAGGACCAAGTGTTGCGCTCCAGTGTCGTCAAGGAAGTCAATAGGGGTCCCCTCCATGCTAAGAGTTACCCTGGGCTCGGGGAGGGGGTCCGAACCCTGACTCCCCTAATCACTCAGTTCATCTAGCTCTAGGACCTTCACTCGACTTGCTTCGCCTCCCTTTTTGCTGGCCCTTTTCGGACACTCTTGTTTCCAGTGCCCAATCTCCCTACAGTAAGCACACTGATCTTTCTGCAGCTTCCGCCTCCCGCCCCGGGCGGTCCCCTTACCATCTTCCTGGTTGCCGGCAAGTCGGCGGAGATGGCGGTTCCGTTCCTCGGAAGAGTCCATGGTGGTGGTGAGCAGGATCTTAGCTAGGTCTCGGGTTTGCTTACTGCTGGCAGCCGCCACAGCGCGAGCCTGTTTATCTCCAGGCGGCTCCCGATTGTTGTACACCTTCTCGGCTACTATCAGCAAGTCCTGCAGACTTTTCTTTCCTAATCTATCTACCTTCTGCAATTTTCTCCTAATGTCTTCAGCCGATTGGTTTACGAAGTCCATGACAACAGCCGCCTTGCTTTCGGGAGCCTCTGGGTCCATGGGGGTATAGGTATGGAATGCCTCCATGACTCGCTCTAGGAAGGCTGCTGGAGACTCATCTCTTTCCTGTTGAACATTCCCTACCTTGGCCAGATTAGTCGGCTTCCTAGCAGCCATGCGGAGACCCCCCATTAGAGTCTGGCGGTAGACCCGGAGCCTCTCCTTACCTTCTGCTGTGTTGAAATCCCATTCAGGCCCAGTTAGAGGAAAGGAGGGATCTATCTGAGCCTGGTTGGTGGTAGAATTCCTGTCTGCGCCCGGAACCAACTTTTGGGCCTCATTGAGTATCCTCTCCCTCTCCTCGGTGGTGAATAGGACCTGCAAAAGCTGCTGACAGTCATCCCAAGTCGGATGATGGGTGAAAAAGACAGAGTCTAGTAAATCAATAAGCCCTGCCGGCTTCTCAGAAAACTTAGGATTCTGACCTTTCCAATTGTAAAGGTCACTAGTGGCAAAAGGCCAGTAGTGATAGGGCTGATTTCCCCCCGCGTCTGGAGAACCGGTGGCTTGCAGGGGTAGAATGGTGGAGTCAGTGGCAGAGGCAGTGGCGGAGGCAGTCTGCTCCCTTTGAGCCCTTTGTCTGATAAGGGGCGGGCTTCCCACTGGAGCGCCTCCGCCCCCTGCTCTCAGAACAGGGTCTGCTTCCCCAAGAGGGGGAGGATTGCGTCTCTCCGGCATCCTAGGGGGCTGATACAGGGGAGGAAAAATTAATTCTTCCTCGGTTCCCCCCCCCTGTAAGACAGGGTAGAGTGGTGCTGAAGGCTGGGTGACTTTTTTTTTTCCTCCTCCTTCTTACAGACTTCTACATATGAACAAATAATTACAACCAGGCAGACAAACAAAATATTAAATAAACATCTGTACTTATACCATTTTAGTAAACAAGTATTCTTATAGTCTTGGGACCTGAGCAGATAACAGGAACACTGCCTCTAAGTCCCCTGATGGGGGCCTCCCTTTCCGATATCCCAGGACAGGATTCTTGACCCATGTTTCAGCAAAACAGAAATGGCACTCATGTTGGACAAAGGAAACAAGATTAATAGACTCGCAAACTCTGTGGCCCCGCCACAGCTGCCGCTTTTTCTGGCTCCGCTGACACCACCACCGCAGGCCAGTGGGTGGGACCAGTGTGTTAAAGGAAAAAAAGTTAAAACCACTCCTGGAGTCCGCCAGAGACTGTGAGGGAAAAGTCATCTTGCAGTCCGGCTCGGGGAGGGACAGGTTACACATAGAGCGTTATTCCAGGAGAGGCAAAACCTTGCAAGGAACCTTGATAAAAAGCGCAGTAATTTAATCATACAGTCAAAGGTTAAACAGGAAGGGAAGAACCACTCAATGTCCTCTAAGAGGATTTCAACTAACTGACAACAAACTGACAAAACCTTGACAAATCAAAACTCAACAAATAATACACACATAGGGCCTAAATATGACAGACAAACACAAGACAAAAAGACAAAACAAACAGTCCTGACACCAACACGAAAAAAAACAAAAAAAAAACACTTGTCAGGAGGGAGAGCCTCCAGCCCCTTCTGGGGGGTCCCTCTCCTCTCCTTCAGGAGGGAGATTTCTTGCAAGCTGAAAGCCTGGATGGCCTCATGAAAGAAAAGATCTTTAATCCAGTTACAGATGCTATCAGAATCAGGATGAGAGAGGAAGGGAAAAGTCCAGGTTATGTCCTCTTTGAGGATCCTAATAACTGAAAACACTAAGTTAAACAAACGGTTAACGGGGGTCTATAGAGAGTTAATAATAACTTCAGCCTTAGTTCCACGTTGGACTATGATGTCACCAGCAGGGACAGGACCTGTAAATCTCTCTGCCCTGCAGAGCTGTGAGCCCTGTCCTTGGAAGTCTCCCAGCACCAAAAGAGATAAGAAAGCCATAAATAAAAGTTCTTTGTTCTTTGAAATGTAGCAAACTCACAAATCAGGAGTGGGCTGAGTCTGTCCCATAATGTCCGTCCAGTAAGTTCACAGAATAAAACAGAGAAACACAAACACAGACAAACAAAGGGCCCCAGAGAACAGTCTTCCTACTCCGTGGAAGCAAAACCAAAAGCTAGACGACAGCCTCACGCCGACCGGCAGGAGCGACCCGCCTCGTCTCAGATTGTGAGGGGAATACACGTCCCTCCTGAAGGAGAATCGGAACGTCTCCCGATTCCTCCTGCCCGTGGTCTTCCAGTGCGTCCACCTAGACCGCTTCGGGCACCGCCAGAAATTCAGATACGAGCTCACACAAGAGACAAAAGACAAAAGGTGGCCAGTCAGGTTCTCCAGGTCTGAGGTCCCTCCGGGGTCTTGGGGATCCCGGGCGGGCCCCCAAATGTTATGCCCAGATTTCATGATCCCCACAGACCACCAGGGAGCAGCCAAGCCCAATGCAAAAGCAAAAGAACCTTTATTCGTGCTAGCACGAGTTCCCGTCTCCAGCAGTCACCAGCGCAGAGGCGGGAGAGAGAGAGAGGCTTGGGAGAACAAAGACTTTATAGGGGGTCCAAAGCAGTGGGCAGGGGGGACGTTCGTGGCCCCCATCGATTGGTCAGGGGGCAGGATCAGGGGTCTGGTTACGCAGGGGTATTGTGCAGTTTGCCTAATTTGGACTGAGTCCACTTCTCTGCATTCCTATTGGCAGGTTTGTGCAACTGTTACATTCTCGCAGTTTACAGGGAAGGGCAGCAAGAAGAGTTGCAGAACGGCGGGTACAGAACAAAAGAAACATTATAAAAGTAACAAAAAGAACTTCATGGAGTCAACCTAGTTTAGCGCTATCAAACACACTATAAACTTCCAAAATTAATTTAAAAAATTCAGAGCACTAGCAAGGTGGCTCGGTTTGTGAGAGTGTGGATCCGATGGGCCTCGGTAGTGGGTTTGATTTTCCATCAGGGTACACGCAGGGGGCAGCCAATGAATAAAAATATGGGTGGAAGAGAACAATGTCTGTGTCTCACTTACTTTAAAAGCAATAAACAAATCCTACCTTATATACTAAAATATAATATGCAAATCACCCAAAAGGCTGAATGCCCAGTTGCTATGACAAGCACTGACCACCAGGGAACAAAAGCTCAACGCAGCAGCTGCTCTTCCTCATCCCCACCTCCCACCCTCCACCCCTGTGGGAGCTGGTAAGAGGACGCAGGCCGACAGCCAAGACAGGTGCGGGGGGCGGTGAGTGGGTGGGGGACCCCTCATCGTCCAGCCTACTGCCCTAAAGAGGATTGGAGAGGAAGTAAGAAGGCATCAATCCCTGATTAAGATAAGGCCCAAATAAATATAGACGTGGGACAGCTCTAGACTGATTCACAAGGCCACTTCTGGAGAGCTCCAGGAAATCCTGTCAAAATGTGGAGCCCTTGTGCAGCTGAGACCAGGATCCCAAATAACTTTGAGTCGGAGCGAGAAAAAAAACAAAGCCCCTTCACACAGGCCCCACTCCAGGCCCCCTGTCCCGTATTCCCTGTCCATGCCCCGCCTCGGGCGTCATCTCCTTCTGGCTCCACAGAGAGAGCAGCTGGGTGGCCGCAAGCCCAGGACTGTGGATCTGGCAGGTTGGGCTCTCAGCCTCCAGGTGCAACACTTTCCAGCGCCCCTGCTGGCTCTGTCAACACCTGTGCACCAGTGGACTTGGGGCGCCAGAGTCTGCGAAGGAGAGGACTTTGGGGTGGGGGAAGGGTGCACCCAACCTAGGCCTGGAGCCAGCTTGGCTCTGCACAGCCGCTGCCCTGATGAAAGTGCGCATCCAAGTTGTGGGTGTCCACTTGGCCGAGACCAAGAGGCTGGGGGCAGAGGCGGGGCAGAAGGGCTGGTGTCCCTGGGGAACATGGTGGGTGCAAGAAAATGTGCACCCGGCCACCAGTAGTAAATAAAAAAGAAATTTTAAAAAAAGTTCCAGGATAAAATATCAACATACAAATATCAGTTCCATTTCTAAATACTAACAGTGGATTTTTTGATAAAGAAAGGAAGAAAGGACCCTCAGTGGTGTTGCTCAGTTGATTGATCATTTTCTCATGAACTGACAGGCCACCAGTTCTATTGCTGGTCAGAGCACATGCCCAGGTTGTGGGCAAGAACCCAGGTAGGGAGCGTGCAGGAGGCAGCTGATTGCTGTTTCTCAGCTGGATGTTTCACTCTCTCTCTCTCCATTCCTCTCCTTCTAAAAAATCAACAACAACTCATTAAAAAATAAATGAAGGAAACAGTCAAGTTTAAAATAGCAATAAAAAGAATAAAATACTCAGGAATAAATTTAACCATAAAGATGTAACATCTGTACACCTAACGCTAGAACACAGTGGTGAAAGAATGGGAGAAACCACAAAAAGTGAAAAGATATCCGGTGTTCTTGCATTTGAAAAATTAATATCCTTAAAATCCTGTTCTGCCCAAAGCAATCTCCAAATCAAATTCAATCTGGATGATAACTCCAATCTCAGAAACCTCAAATGATCTCAAATAGCAAACTTAATCTTAAGCAAGAACAAGCGTGGTGGCATCACAGTTGCTGTTTTCAATCTATTACAAAGCCAAAGCAACCAAACAGTTTGGTATTGAAATATAACCAAAAACAAAGGCAAAAAACACAGAAATAAACCCAGGCCCATAGGTTCAGGTAATCTTTGACAAAACCACAAGAAATCTTAAAAAAGGACAGTTTCGCCCGGACCAGTTTGGCTCAGTGGATAGAGCATTGGACTGTGGACTTACGGGTCCCACGTTCGATTCCGGTCAAGGGCATGTACCTTGGTTGCGGGCACATCCCCAGTGGGGAGTGTGCAGGAGGCAGCTGATCGATGTTTCTCTCTCATCCATGTTTCTAACTCTCTATCCCTCTCCCTTCCTCTCTGTAAAAAATCAGTAAAATATATTTTAAAAAAAAAAAAAAGGGGAAAAAAAAAAGGAGTTTCTTCAATGAGGGTTATTGAAAAAAAAGGTACTCATATGGAAAACAACAAAAGCACTAATAAACATTTATTCAGATTGCATGAAAAAAATTAAACGTCCATGTTAAAACTTTGAAGTTCTTCAAGATGACCCAGGGAAACTGATTGGAGACTTGTTTTGGACATGATTTCTGGGATGTGGCACCAACCACTGGGCAACAAAAGAGAAAATCAACAGTCAGAGCTAAAACAAATCAAAGTGCTTTTTTCCAGCACAAAAGCAATAACAAAATGAAATGAAAAGGAAATCAACTGGAGGATGGGAGACCATACTTGGAAATCATAGGAATATATTGAAGATATGTGCATTTGGATCAGATCAACCAAATAAAGCAAATATTGTGATACAGAGAGAAAGTCATGTTATGTAACACAATAATAAAGGCCACAAAGAAGACAACAGTGTTGCTGAAAACATTCTATATCAGCGGTCAGCAAACTCATTAGTTAACAGAGCCAAATATCAACAGTACAACGATTGAAATTTCTTTTGAGAGCCAAAATTTTTAAACATAAACTATATATAGATAGGTACATTGTTATTAACTTAATTAGGGTACTCCTAAGCTGGCCTTTGCTAAAAACTCAAAGGGCCAAAGAGCCGCATGTGGCTTGCGAGCCACAGTTTGCCGAACACTGTTCTGCATCAATTCATTAAAATCACTTTATGGGTAAACACTGGTAGAAACTGAACCTGATGGAAAAATAGCCACACTAGACTTCCTAAATGCAGAGTTGCTAAAAGCATGGAATTTTCTGTATATATAAAAAATAAAGTTTTACCACCAGTTGTCCACCATCCAGAACTGAAATGTCATTACTGACATGTACACATAAGGAACTGTTGGACGTTGAAATTGGGTCTCAAAAGAACTGTTGACCCAGAAAGAAACTCACTACAGACTGATTCATTTGCCTGTCACCATAACCATTATTGCTTGTCTCATTTTCGTTCTTATACGTGTATTTCTAATAGCAAATGATCTCACTCATCTAGGGGAAATAATGAACAACATAGACTGATGAACAAGAACAGACCCAGAAACAAGGAGGCATGGATCAAACTGTCGGGCCTCAGGGTGAGGGTAGGAAAGGGTGGGGGCAAAGGGGAGAGATCAACCAAAGGACTTGTGTGCAAGCAAATGAGCCTAACCATCTGTTAAGGACAACAGGGGGGTGGGGGCATGTGTGGGGAGGGGTGAGGGATGGGAATGGGGGGATGAGGACAAATATGTGATACCTCAATCAATAAAGAAATTAAAAAACAATAATTAAAAAAAAAGTAAAAAAAAAAAAAAATGAATAAGTAACTGACGGTAAGTCCGTCGACCAACCATCCCGTAAACGGGATACGCATTGGCAATTTAAAACTAAACCTTGATGCCCTGGACGGTTTGGCTCATTGGATAAAACATCAGCCTGAGGACGAATAGGTTCTGGATTGAATTCCAGTCAAGGGCACGCACCTCAGTTGCAGCCTTGATCAACCCTAGTTGGGCAGATGCAGGAGACATCCAATTGATGTGTCTCTCTTACCATTGATATTTCTCTCTCTCTCTTCCCCTCCCTTTCTCTCTGTAATCAATTTTAAAAAAAAAGTTGACTTTCACAATGCAAATACATATAAAGTGCTAGCTGTTGCCAATCGCGTACGTGTGATTCAATCTGTCATTGTGGATCATGAATTTGGTCATTTTTGTTGACATTCTGAAGCTGAAAGAAAGCAGTGTCAATGACAAAATGTACCTGTTAATAAATCACAAGGAAAAACTCCAGACAGAGTTAGGAATATTCCTACCTAAATCCCTTTTCAGACATGGTCAGTTATATTTTGCTTCCTCTCGAGTTCCAAGAGCCTGTGACATTAAAGTTGTAAATATTTTATCACAAAGGAAATTAGTCAAGCACTCTGAAAAGGGTTTTACTCTTAATGTGGTAAACAGGGAGATATTAGAATAAGTTTAATCAATTATCAGTCATTGCTTTCATCAATATTTTATCTATATCATGTTTTTGTAAGTCTTTGTTGTTATATCATGCTGTAATTTTCTATTTGTTAATCAATTTACATACTATTTTCATATACATTTTACTAATTTTCTTTCGTCTCTGACACTTCAATTATAGAGAAGGGGCCAGTAGTGATATTAAGATGTTTCTTCTAATTCATTTCCTTTCAATGTGCTGGAATCCGAGCAGTGGACCACTAGTTTGTAAATAAAACAAGAATTCAATATTTGGAAAGCACAATTCAACATATGCAAAAGGAGATGTATTTTACTATAAACTAGAAAAAGTATTCAAAACACACAATAGCAAATAAATATGGTTAAAAATTGGAAGAAAGCCCTGGCTGGTTTGGCTCAGGGGTTGAGCATCCATCTGTGAACCCAGTAGGTCACGGTTAGGTTCATGGTTAGGGTACATGCCCGGTTGTGGGCTGGATCCCCAGAAGGAGGCATGCAGGAGATACCCAATCGATAATTCTCTCTCATGATCTCTCTCTCTCTCTCTCTCTCTCTCCCTTTCTTCCCTGTAATCAATTAAAAAATATTTTAAAAAAATATAGGACTAAGGATGTAGACACTACTTAAAAAAATACGTACAAGTGACTAACAGGAATAAATAACATGTTTTTACTCACTACTCAATTGGAATCCATTAGACTCCCTGCCACACAATCAACCACAAACCCTCCCACCAATTCGGTAGAGCAGGTGTTGTGATTAAAGGATAGAATGGAGCAGTGCACTCAAACCAACCCTGCCAACCATAGCAAAAACCTAGAAAACTGGACAAATCAAGCAATGTGTACAGTCCACAGGTGAGGACAGAGCATCCCTGGAAGTGAGGGGGCATAAGAAATGCAAAGCCAATTCCCAGGAACCAGCCAGAGTGAGGGTCTTACCCAGGGAGGATACAAGTTCAAAGTTCTCCAGCATCACATTCAGGTACAGCTGTCTCTGATCCTCATCAAGGAGGCTCCATTCCTCCCTGGAAAAGTACAGGGCAATGTCCTCAAAGGTCACGCCAACCTGTCAGAATTGAGATAATTGAAACCAGTTGAAATTTTGAGAACTAGCAATCCTACTCCTTACACATCTTCCTCACCCTCAACCTCCTCCAGGGCTCCTCAGTTTAGTGTGGACACCAGGTCCTAATGCCTGTGCTGGCTGCTCTCTTACCCCAGTCCCATTAGTCAAAGTTATTGCCCTCAGCACAACACATGGGTTGGGAAAAGGGACAGCAGAGAAACACCATCTAAGCGCTGGGCCATGCCTGCAGGGCCCCAGCCTTCCTGCCAAGCAATACCACTGCAGTCTCCCAGATCATGCCTCCAAGACAAAGCCAAAGGTTTATGCCTCATCCTATAGTTCTCATACCAGCCGTGGCTGGTTTGTCTCAGTGGGCAGAGTTTTGGATTGTGGACTGAAGGATCCCGAGTTGGATTCTCATCAAGGACACATGCCTGGCTTGCAGACCTCATACCCACTACAGGCTTCCAGAGGCAGCCTATGGATGTTTCTCTCTCATCAATGATGTTTCTCGGGAGAAACCAAGATGGCGGCAAAGGTAAACAACTAAGCTGCCGCCTCGCACAACAATTTCAAAACTACAACTAAAAGACAAAACATCTACCACCCAGAACCACAGGAAAGCTGGCTGACTGGAAGTTTTACAGCTGAGGGGGAAAGAGAAAGGAGCACAAACGCTGACAAGCTGAGGTGTGGAGGCGTGCGAATTGGGCTGGTGGCGGGCGACTGGGCAGACGGCTTTTTTTTTCAACCCGAAGGGAGACAGGTTCCCGATTGCTCTGAGGTCCAGTTTCTGGGGACATGTTGGGAACCCAGATGCCTACGAGGAGAAGCTGGGCTGTTGGCCATCGGTTCAGAAAGTGAGAGTGACTTTCTTGCAGAGGTGCGCCCAGCAATCTTTGTTTGCTGCGCTACAGCGCGGGAAGCGAGGACTTGGAGATGCGGAAAGGCAGCGATTGCTGACAGCAGCCATCGCTGTTTGCCACGCACTAGCCTAGTGACATCCTGAGACCCCGCCCTGCCCTGAGACCCCGCCCCGCACATTCTACAAACCCACCCAGGCTCCACACAGCGGCTTTTGCATATAAATGGCCTGCCCTGTGGAAGCAAATCCAAATAAACTGCAGCTCCAGTCAGACTGCTCCAAAACCGCCAAACCCCAAGCAAATAGGAGAAAACTGTAGTTCTTGCTGTAGCTCCTCAGACAGTAGCTGACCTGCACCCGATTGGAGATCCAGAAATTAGTGTACCTAGTGATCAGTGTGAGACGACAACAGATTTCAACTACTCTCATAAGGGGCACATTCAAGAGGCAGACTCAGTGAGCACCAAAGCCTTACTGGAACAAGTCCTGCCCCATAAACTTGTCTCCAGCACAGCAATTCTTCCATTATAGACACAGCGGGTCCTCACAGCTAATTGGCCTGGAGGTCAATTCCTCCCAGTGACACTAACAACAATCAAGACTTACCTACAACAAGGCTGTACACACAGTCCACACAGGGGTGCACCAAGAGTGTCCACCTCAGGTAACTGGAAGGCTGACCCATTGAACCAATATGACACCTAGTACACAAAGCTACCCTACCAACTCAGGGAAGCAGCAAAAATGAGGAGACAAGGAAACAGATCACAAACTAAAGAAATGGAGGAGTACAAATGACTGGACATAGAGTTCAAAACCACGGTTATAAGGTTTTTCAAGAATTTCCTGAAAAAGGCTGATAAGTTTAATGAGACCCTCAAGGATATGAAAAAGCACCAACTAGAAATTAAACATACACTGACTGAAATAAAAAATATTATACAGAAACCCAACAGCAGACTAGAGGAACGCAAGAATCAAGTCAAAGATTTGGAATACAAAGAGGCAAAGGACATGCCTCCAGAGAAGCAAGAAGAGAAGAGAATTCAGAAAGTTGAAGATAGTGTAAGAAACCTCTGGGACAACTTCAAGCATACCAACATCAGAATTATGGGGATGCCAGAAGAGAGAGAGCAAGACACTGAAAACCTATTTGAAGAAATAATGACTGAAAACTTCCCCCACCTGGTAAAAGAAATACAAGTCAAGGAAGCTCACAGAACCCCAAACAAAAGGAATCCAAAGAGGACCACACCAAGACACACCATAATTAAAATGCCAAGGGCAAAAGACAAAGAGAGAATCTTACAAGCAGCAAGAGAAAAACAGTTAGTTACCTACAAGGGAACACCCATACGATTATCAGCTGATTTCTCAACAGAAACTATGCAGGCCAGACGGGAGTGGCAAGAAATATTCAAAGTGATGAATAGAAAGAACAAACAACCAAGATTACTCTACCCAGCAAAGTTATCATTCAGAATTGAAGGGCAGATAAAGAGCTTCACAGATAAGAAAAAGCTAAAGGAGTTCATCACCACCAAACCAGTATTATATGAAATGCTGAAAGGTATTCTTTAAAAAGAGGAAAAAGAAAGAAAAAGTAAAGATAAAAATTATGAACAACAAATACATATCTATCAACAAGTGAATCTAAAAGTCAAGTGAATTAAAAATCTGAGGAACGGAATAAACTGGTGAATATAATAGAATCAGGGGCATGGAATGGGAGTGGATTGATAATTCTCAGGGGGAAAAGGGGTGTCTTTGGGGGGGCCGGGGGGGGGGGCGGGAAGAGACTGGACAAAAATCATACACCTATGGATGAGGACAGCGAGGGAGAGGTAAGGGCAGAGGAGGGGGGGAACTGGGTGGAGAGGAGATATAGGGGGAAAAAGGAGAAACAATTGTAATAATCTGAACAACAAAGATTTATTAAATTTTTTTTAAAAAAGATGTTTAAAAAAAATAGATGTTTTTCTCTCTTTCTCTCTCCCCCTCTGCCTTCCTCTCTAAAATCAATTTTAAAAACTATTTTTTTAAAGTCCCAATACAAGGTTTCCAGTACCATCAGCTCACACTTGCTCCAGATGTGCACACCACTGTGTAATGTCTAGACCTCATCACAACTTCAGACCCCAGGTTCATTGTCTCAGCTCTGCCCCTTTCCTGCTCCACAGCACAGGACCTCTCTGGAATCGCCCATGACCTTGGCCTATGGCACCCAGAGAGTGCTTGAGAGGTTTCAGAAAGATCTGGCACAACCTGATTCCTAATGGACCCCACAGCCTGGGGAGAGCAGGGCAGGCGGCTCTGAAATCCTCCCTGCCCGTCTCTGACCTTGGATTCAATACTCACCACCCACATCGCAGGGGAATTTCAGATACAAGTCACCCCTGTCCACTCTGCTCTGCACTTCCTGTGTCCTCAGACCTCACAACACTCCTCTCTCCCCTTCACCTTCCTCGGGGTCCTTGACCGGGACCTGAGCTGCAGGACGTGACAGGCGCCCATGTTGTGGGGTCGAACCCTGGAGTCAAAAATAAGACCACCGGAGGTTGCTGATTGATTAAAAAAAAAAACAGGCAAGGATTTATTGAACTGGCCAGGACGGCCGCGAGGGCACCACACGCAGGTGGCCACCCTCACGACCGTGCCGTCCCAGGTGTAGGCAGTACTTTTAAAGGGCCAAACCACATAAATTTTCCTTTGTTCTAAGTTCTAAATTCTAAAGACTGGGAACAGCCCGCAGGGCCGCTCCCAGCAACATCCTGCTGGACATTATTGGAATGTGGCCCTATCTTGGGAAAGCAGATTTTTACAGAAGCAGACCCAAGCGGAGTCAGTAATCTCTAAAGGTTATCTACAGTTTCTACTCCTGGAGCCACTGAGTCAGTGGGAATCAATCTCCTGTAGTCCTGGTCCATAAGCACAGGAAAATTACCTCTGTGAGTCTCCAGGTCTCAGTCTGGAAGCTGAGGTAACCACCCTATTGTCCAAGCAAGCAAGTGCGTGCAGAAGCCAGAATAGCAGGGTTAAAATTCAAACAGCAGTTTTTACCTAAGTATGGTTGCTACCATACTTCACCCTGACCCCAGGCTGCTGGGTGGAGTGTAAGGAGGCGGGGAGGGCCGCTGTGGCGGGGAGGGGGACGCGAACTCACCTCAGCTGAGCCCCTGAGCAAGGCCATTGCCATTGCACGCTGTGCACGGATCTAGGCCGGAGAGGCCGGAGCGGCCGGTAAGAAGCAGGGGCGGTGGGAGGGGGAGTAAAGGGCCTCTGTTCCATTATGGACGTGGGGAACCCGGTGGCGGTGGCGTCAGCGAACTTCACTCCCACGTGCGAGCTGAGCGGGCAAGGACTCGGGCCTTCTCTCGCCAAGTATCTGCCTCTGCCGCTGCCCGCTGGAGGCCTTCGCCCCGAGCTGGAGTAAATTCTGGGTGAAGACCAATAGCCGCCCCGAGTGCACCGCACGTCCCGCCCCCGCTCCCACATGAGGCAAAAGAAAGACCTTTTCTGACCTTTCATTGGCTAAGCTGGCGGTATTCCACACAAGGCCTTCTGGGTAATGTGGGTTCCAGAGTCCAAGATGGTGATGGAAGGTTTCTCCACATCACTCCAAGGAAAACAGCGACATCTGCTGGTAGGGGCACTGGGAAATGACCTTCCTCATGAAAGAGACATCTTGAAAATGGCTAAAAGAGTTTGTCGTTTTTCCTGGTAAAGGTGTTGTGGGGTCGAACCCTGGAGTCAAAAATAAGACCACCGGAGGCTGCTGATTGATTAAAAAAGCAGGCAAGGATTTATTGAACCGGCCAGGACGGCTGCGAGGGCACCACACGCAGGTGGCCACCCTTACGACCGAGTTGTCCCAGGTGTAGGCAGTCCTTTTAAAGGTCCAAACCACAAAAAATTTCCTTTGTTCTAAATTCTAAATTCTAAAGGCTGGGAACAGCCTGCGGGGGGCTGGGGGGGGAGTTCCCAGCCCCTGCTGGACATTATTGGAATGTGGCCCTATCTTGCGAAAGCAGGTTCTACAGAAGCAGACCCAAGCGGAGTCAGTAATCTCTAAAGGTTATCTACAGTTTCTACTCCTGGAGCCACTGAGTCAGTGGGAATCAATCTCCTCTGGTTCTGGTCCACAGGCACAGGAAAATTACCTCTGTGAGTTTCCAGGTCTCAGTCTGGAAGCTGAGGTAACCACCCTATTGTCCAAGCAAGCAAGTGCATGCAGAAGCCAGAATAGCAGGGTTAAAATTCAAACAGCAGTTTTTACCTAAGTATGGTTGCTTCCATACTTCAAAGGGACTGGAGTCCTTTTTATGAAAACACATTATCTGTGAGACCAATGCAGCTCGTCATAATATAGAATCTATATTATACAGGTTGAATGTGGGGCATATATTTGAAATAAAGAGTATGTATAATATAAACTTTAAATCGAATTCTGTTGTTTAATTTTTACTTGAACATCAATAAAGATAAATACACTTTTAAAACTGTGGCAGACTTGAATCCTGGCAAAGTACCTGGTATTTTTGTTAATGTGAAGATGCTACTGTAATTATAATAGTGAAAGATAATTCATCCTTTAAGGACATATTTAAGATAAGGTGACCAGATTTTAACATTGGTAAAGCGGGGGAGGGGGGGGGGTTGTTTTCTTGATTAACATAAGTCGTAAGTGTCACTTTCAAGGCAGGCGCTAGACATTTTGCCGCCACTATAAAATATAAATAATATGAGTACTGTCTGCTAAATTCAAGAAAATTTTATGTATTTATGAAATAAAAATAATAAATTACTTACCTAAATTATCTGAATAGCTGATTTGTAATGACATCACTTGTTTAACTAGCTTACTAGCACGCAGTACGATGTGTATCGTCTGAGAGACAGTTACAAAATGTTTTCGTCATTGCCAATCCCAAAAAATGCCATTGTTCAATAAGTCCAAACAATGGTGGTCGAATTCTAACAACTGATCAACAATGCAAACTTTGATAAGCAGTTCTGTCAAATGCTTTTTCTGCATCAAGTGATATGACTCTGATTTTTATCTCTCAGTTTGTTTATGTGATGTATCACGTTTATTGATTTTTGGATATTGTACCATCCTTGCATTCCTGGAATACATTCCCGGGTATATAATCTTTCTGATGTAGTGTTGGATCCGATTTGCTATAATTGTTTTTAAGGATTTTGGCATCTATATTCATGAGGGATATTGGCCTGTAATTCTCATTCATTGTGTTGTCTTTATCTGGTTCTGGTATTGGGGTGATGCTGGCTTCATAGAATGAGCTTGGAAGTGTTCCTTCCTCTTGAATTTTTAGGAATAGTCTGAGGAGGATAGGTTTTAGTTCTTCCTTGAATGTTTGGTAAAATTCCCCTGTGAAGCCGTCTGACCCTGGACTTTTGTTTGCTGGAAGTTTTTTGATGACTGCTTCAATTTCTTCCATAGTTATCAGCCTATTGAGATGTTTAGATTCTTCCTGATTGAGTTTTGGAAGGTTATATTTTTCTAGGAATATGTCCATTTCCTCTGAGTTGTCCAGTTTGTTAAAATAGAGTTATTCATAGTATTTTTTAACAATCCTATGTATTTTGGTGGGGTCTGCTGTTATTTCGCCTCTTTCATTTCTGATTATGTTTATTTGGGTCTTCTCTCGTTGCTTCTTGGTGAGCCTGGCTAGAGGTTCATCAATCTTATTTGTCCTTTCAAAGAATCAGCTCTTGGTTTTGTTGATCTTTTGTATTTTTTTTTTTTTTTTTTGGTCTCAATGTCCTTTATCTCTGCTTTTATCTTTATTATTTCCTTCCTTCTGTTTACATTGGGCTTTTCTTGTTGCTCTCTAACTCCTTGAGTTGTAGGGTTAGGTAATTTGTTACCATTGTTTGTTTTTTGTAGTAGGCTTGTAGAGCTATGAACTTCCCTCTCAAGATTGCTTTCGCTGTGTCCCATAGATTTTGGATTGTTGTGTTTTTATTGTCAATTGTTGCCATAATGTTTTTTACTTATTCCTTGATCTATCTGGTAACCCAGTCATTGTTCAATAGCATGCTGTTTAGTCTCCATGTGTTTGATTTTTTTTGATTGTTTTTGTTGTAGTTGACTTCCAGTTTTATGCCACTGTGATCTGAGAAGATGCTTGATATGATCTATATCTTCTTGAATTTGAAGGGACTTTGCCTATGACCTAACATATGGTCTATCTTTGAAAATGACCCATGTGCACTTAAGAAGAATGTATATTCTGTGGCTTTGGGGTGAAATGTCTGAAGATGTCAATTAATTCCATCTGGTCTAGTGAGTAATTTAGGATTGATGTTTCTTTGCTGATTTTTTGTTTAGAGGATTTGTCCAATGGAGATAGTGGGTTATTAAAGTCTCCTACTATGATTGTATTGCTGTCAATATCTCCTTTCATCCACAAAGCCTTTGAACAAGCCTTGTTGGGAACATGTGTCTTTATGCACTGCTGTGTAACACAGCACAGTTCAGCCTCAGAAGCAAATGGGATCCTTAGTAAAAGATGGTTGAAGACATGAAACATCATGCTGTGGCTTTTCTTCCACGGTTTTAAAATTTTTCTGCTCACACTGTATTATATTTTCTCAGCTCACTATATTTTCCTCAAGTTGTCATGAATGACGAGGTCTCACATTTGTAGGAAAAAGAATTTCATTGTAGCCAATGTTTCAGTATAGCCATATCTAAGTTAACTCTCTCATCTCTTGGGAATCAGTGCCTTTAATTTACCACCTATTGAGACCTACCTGTACTCAGCTTCATAGAGGCTTTTGTCTTCTAGCTATCTAAGCACTGCTCATTGAATAACTCCATTATGCCTGTATATAGTTTGCTCTAGCAATATTCTCTCCCATAAATAATGTTCATTCCACATGCGGACACTGGAACTGCATTAACAGGTGAAATAATTATTTCCAAGCAAGGTTGTGAGACCCTAGGATCTAAAACCTTTATCTCAGGTACAGATGCCCACTTTCCAAACCTTCAATGGTGCCAGCATGGTAGCCTTCTATACAACAAATACTTCGGCTCAAATGATGGAGCCTTGGCCTGTGGACTGAGGTGTCAAGGCTTTCATTCTGGGCAAGGGCCTGTACCTCATTGGGGGCTCAGTACCCAGCCAGGTGAGGTCATGTGTGGAAGGCCACCAAAGGATTTCTCTCTCACACACACAGATGTTTCTGTGTGTCTCTTCACCTTCCTTCCACTCTCTAAAAATCAATGGAAAAATCACTGAGATTGAGGGGTAACAACAACAAAAAATTATGTAAACTTATTGTCCAGATATATGTCATATTCTTGGGGAAAAAAATACAATATCCCAGAAAATACAATAAGTGTCATGTAAAGTATGTAGAGGGGTCAGAACATATATGCAAGAGCATGATGGGATAAATTCTGAGGAACAACAAAACTTGGTCTCACACCATCTATTTGTTTTACAAGTGCCTAAATATATCACTTCCTGTTTCATCTGGACCTGTCTGGAGGATCAGATGTTTTAACAAAACATACATACACAGCAAATGCACATCTGTGATAAGATTCACCTTAATTTCCTAGAAAAAAAATACAATAAAAAAGCAATAGAGGAAGTGCAACAAAGTTAAAAGAAAAAAAAAAGTTTAAACAAAGAACGATTGACCAAAGAAAATATTCTCTAGGATGTGGACAATGTGAACCCTCACATACTGCTAGTATAATGCAAAAATGCACAATCAATTTATATTCATTTTTTCAAGAATATTGTACTGATTTTTAGAGAAAAAAATTAGAGAGTGGGAGAGAAACATCTATGTGAGAGTGCAACCTAGACAAGCAGCCTTGTGCACACACCTTCTAGTGATCTAGCCTACAGCCAGGCCCTTTTCCCCACTGGCAATCCAGGCCCAACACTGGGTTGCAATCCAGCCTTTATATCTGACACTTGTTTTGTGGGGGAGCAAGTCTGTTTACGTGCAAGGCTCTGGGTGTTTACCAGAATCTTTATGCTTAGTCTTTACTTGTCCTTGCTTAAAGGACACTGCTGACTCATGTGTGTTCTCAAGGATGCTTACCCTACTGATAGTATCTGATAGTTAATTTTAATTCAAGAATTGGCTACAATAAAAGCCTAAAGAGGCAGATGAACGGGGCTGTTTGGTTCTGATATGTAGGCAGCCCCTTAGCCCTCTCTTTCACAAAAAAACATGGCAGAGTAATCATTCATCCATCACTCATAGTCTGCTGGTCAGCCCTGGCATTGTTAAGTAAACTTGGAAAATCTTCCTCATTTCTGTAATCAAGGATGTTCCCAACAGTTCAATATCAGTTTAGACTTCCCAGGTTTATGTGAGAATTAAAGGAGAAAATGCTCAGCCCTAGCTGATTTGGCTCAGTGGATAGAGCATCAGCCTGCGGATTGAAGGGACCAGGGTTCGATTCTGGTCAAGGGCACATGCCTGGGTTGCAGGCTTGATCCCCAATAGGGGGTGTGCAGAAGGCAGACAATCAATGATTCTCTCTCATCATTAAAGTTTCTATCTCTTTCTCCCTCTTCCTTTCTCTCAGAAATCAATAAAAATGTTAAAAAAAAAAAAAGAAGAAGAAAAGAGAAAATGCTCAAAAAGTAATCTCTGGAACCCTGGCCCAGGCAAGTACTAAGTTTGCAACTTTTATTGATCCTCCCAGTCCTAGCTAAGTCCTGTTATAGCATCATGTCACATTTAGCCAGCTGAGGTGCAGGGAGCTGTAGTGAGTCTCCTGGAGATTCCAGGTTGGAGGCCCAACACTGAGACCTTAGAGCCCACAGTACTGCCTCCCTACAGGTGGGTCAGTGGGTTCAGAAAGGCCCCAGTTCTTTTTCAAAAGCCCTTAAAAACAAAGGTGCTTGTTGGCACTGGGGAATTGAAGGGTTCCTGTCCTGAGAATGTTTCTTAAGGTTGCTCTTCTGAAGGTGGTGGAGAATGTTAGTAATGCGGGTTAAAATTAAAAGTGTTCACTGAATTCTACATAACATTTAAAAACGAAAAAAAAAAAAAATCAGCTGGTATGGCGCAGTGGTTAAGCATCGGTGCATGCACAAAGATGTCCCCCATTTGATTTCTCATCAGGGCACATGCCTGGGTTGCGGGGTCCATTCCCAACAGCAGAGTGCAGGAGGTAGCCCATCAATGATTCTCTCTCATTATTGATGATTCTATCTCTCTCCCTCTCCCTTCTTCTCTGAAATCAATAAAAAATATATTTTTAAAATGTATAAAAAAATATATCTTTAAAAGGTAAAAAAAATTATTAAAACACTCTATACAAATACAAAAATTTATTTCCTAAAGCAAAAAGGAACAAAATGAGTGAAATTCTAAACATTGATATTTGTTATTCCATTGTCTTTTTGTTCAAGAAAATTGCCAAAACTCATAAAACATTAGGCAGAACATATGGTCAGAAGTTTTAAAAAAGATGCAGACACAGCAAATATACATCTGAGAAAAGACTCACCATAAATTTCTAGAAAAAGTACAACCAACCAGTGAGGTAGCATGATGAACTTACAAAATAAAATGTTTAAATAAAGAATGATTGACCAAACAAAATATCCTCTAGAATGTGAAGAATGTGAATCCCTCCCATACTACTGGAAAAATGCAAAAAAGTACTATCAGTTAGTTTATTAATTTTTTTAAAAACAATCTTTAGACCTGGCTGGTTTGGCTCAGTGGATAGGGCTTTGGCCTGCGGACTGAAGGGTCCCAGGTTCGATTCCAGTCAAGGGCACATGCGTGGGTTACAGGCTCGATTCCTAGTGTGGGGTGTGCAGGAGGCAGCCAATCAATGATTCTCTCTCATCATTGATGTTTCTATCTCTCCCTCCTTCTCCCTTCTACTCAGAAATCAATAAAAATATATTTTAAAAACAAAAAAAATACAAAAATAAATTTAAATATTAGCATACCATAGAGCCAGGCTATTGGTTGAGTCGCTCCATTCTTAGTGAGACATGCTCATACACACTGATGTTTTTTTTTTTTTTTAAAACTTATTTCCTTATTGATTTCAGAGAGGGAGAGGAGAGTCAATCATTGATGGCACCTCCTGCATAACCACTACTGGGGATTCAGCCCCCAACCCAGACATGTGCCCTTTGGCAGAATCGAATCTGGGACCCTTCAGTTTGAAGACAGATGCTCAATCCACTGATCCAAACCGGCTAGGGTAAGGTTTATTATTCATTTTTAAAGAATAGTTGATTAGCCCTGGCTGGTTTGGCTCAGTGGATGGAGCTTCGGGCTGTGGACTGAGCAGTCCCGGGATCGATTCTGGTCAGGGACATGTGCCTTGGTTGCTGGCGCATGCCCGGTGCGGGGGAGGGGTTGCAGGGAGCCACTGATTGATGTTTCTCTCTCATCGATGTTTCTAGCTCTCTCTCCCTCTCCCTTCCTCTCTGTAAAAAATCAATAAAATATACTTTTTTAAAAAAAGAATAGTTTATTAATTTTTAGAGAGATATGGGAGAGAGAGAGAAATATTGATGGAACAGTGCCATATTGGCCAGCGACCTCCTGCACACCCACTTCTGTGGATCTAGCCCCCAACTCAGCACATATCCCCGCCTGGCAATCAAATTCACATCCTGTGCTACATGAGATGATGACCAAGCACTGAGCCACACCGGCCATGGTGGTATTTTCCATTTAGATCTCAATTTGCTAATCTCAGTAAAATTAAAACATTCATCTAGATAAAAAACTCAGATTATGCACTTCATTTTTCACAAAGGTAAATTATACTTATATATATATATACAAGAAATTATACAGAAATGTTTGTACCAGATTTATTAGAAATAACCAAATATTTATGAAAATGGACAAACTGAAGGTGATATAGCAATGATAAGGACATCTATCAGAAAAAAAGCATGATTTATTAGTGTAAATTTAATAAATCTCCAAGTATTTATGACACATAAAGCAGAAAAACACTTAGAAAAATAAAGTTCTCTATGAAAATGGAATGTTAATCCATGGAAACTAGGAAAGCTGTGAAGAACAGGGAGAGGTTAAAAGAGGTAATGAAGCAATTACACAGAGACAGATATGGTCAGCATTATGACTGTAATGATGGTTTCAGTTTCATGCACATGTCAAGATTTACGAAACACTATACTTAAGGCATGTAATTTACTCATTATAGCTGTTAACAATGGTTCAAGATAAAACAAATGTATGTTGACCAATTCTGGAAGAACAGGTTTGGCAACATTATGTTCAATCCACATACTTATGCCCTCTGAGTGAGAGTCTCATCTCAGTGAGAGAAAATGTAACAAACAATGAAGAACTTTCACCCAAACCCACAAAAGCCACATCCCTGGACTAAAGACAGCCTTTGTCTCCATCTTTGTATTCCTGCCAGCACATCAATGGCTCTGATGGGAACATCTGAGAAGCTACAGGAGCCACAAAACATCCTGATTATAATCAATGACAATGACTGCTCCACAGAAGATAAACATCGCTGGAGAACCTCACATCTGTGTACACACAGCTCTTATAGTCTTTTCCTCAAAATAATTCCTGGATGCATATTTAGATGTGGACCATTCCATCTAATGGGCCACAGTCTCGCCCAACAAAAATTAGGTCAGGACAAAACTGGTTTGGCTCAGTGGATAGAGCGTCAGCCTGCGGACTGAAAGGTCCCAGGTTCGATTCCGGTCAAGGGCATGTACCTTGGTTCCAGGCACATCCCCAGTGGGGGATGTGCAGGAGGTGGCTGATTAATGTTTCTTCCTCATCGATGTTTCTAACTCTCTATCCCTCTCCCTTTCTCTCTGTAAAAACTCAATAAAATATATTTTTAAAAAATTAGGTCAGTGTTTCTACAGTGAAAGGGTTTCCCCTCACTGCTATGGTGCTCAAATCACAGACCATTACCAGTGAAATTGTAGGCCTTAGGGCACATGGCTCTTTGCAACACCTGGACAACAGATTCCCTTCACATGTATTGGCATCCCTTGAAAACAATAAAAGAAATTCATGCTCCCAGACATCATTGAGGTTGTCACAGCAACCCCCTCTTTGGAGGGATCTCTGTGTCTCAAAGCATCCAGAAATCACATGAAGATTAGAAAGTACACAGTGCTTCCAAGGAAAATATGGGCACAATGTAAATTTGCCAAAACTGCTGAGCTAATTTCTACACCATACTGTTCCTCCAAGGGCAAAAATATTTGAGACCCCCACAAAATTTTTCACTTCATCATGCTTGGAGAACCCAGATCTTCCTATAAGCTAACCCACACAGTAAATAGAACACCCAAGATTAAAGAAGTCTTAGGAAAAAGCCTTCATTATTTTTACAAACCAAAGAGACATGATACTGGCAGTTCTTCCACTGATGATGGAGGCACTCAATAAATTCATCACCAGCATTCAGGCAAAGCATGTCCCTGAAAATGGCAGTCCCTCTGCAACATTATGTTTGCTGGCACCAACGGTAATCAGTCCTATGGGAAAACTCATGACAGGGCAACAAGTAAGAATCAAGGGCTCAGGTATTCCTAATTTTCTTCAACAAATTAGACAACAGAATTAGCTTCCCTGGGCACATAAGGATGGTGATTGATGCCATCTGTAGGGACCTTATAGGTAGTTCAGGGGAGAAACCGTCAGCAACAGAAATATGCAATGACATAGATCTGGCAGTACATCTCTGTATGTTAGAAAGTGCAACATAATTACATAGTGTCCCAACATAAAAACAAACAAACACAACAGAAAAAACACTTATGGGAACTTTACATAATATATGTGATTAAATATATGGGATACAATTCAGAAAAATGAGGATTCACAAATTTTCTTTTATTATTAAGTACTAAAAAACTACATTTCCTACACATCAAAGAAATTTCTCACATTTGGACTCATAGGTGCAGCATGAATTGAGAAATTTTGCTGAGAGATACCTCACATTTATTGCACTCATAATGGCTTTCTTCAGTGTGAACTCACTTATGATATTGGAGAGAATTGCTCCATGTAAAAGATTTTTCACATTCACTGCATTGATAAGGCTTTTCTCCAGTGTGCACTCTCTGATGATACTGGAGATCACTGCCACGTTTAAAAGATTTTCCGCATTCATTGCATTTATAATGCTTTTTCTCTTGTATGAACTCCCTGATGACGATGAAGGTCATTACTAGCAAGAAAAGATTTCCCACATTCACTGCATTTATAAGGCTTTTCTCCTGTATGAACTCTCAGACGATGATGATGAAGTATTCTCTTAGTGGTAAGAGATTTCCCAC
>JAJQQW010000721.1:0-13218 GCA_025583905.1 Ia io | reverse complement strand
TTTAACCAATTGGAATTTACAATGTATGAGCTTGAGGCTCTGGAAGAACGAGACTCGACCCAACTCTGGAAATTCACAATGAAACCTAGTTAATATCTAAAAAGTGCCTCAAACACAAGGATACTTCAAAAAGGCCCTTAATATCTGTAGTGCTCATTCTTGTCAGTGGGACACGTAAATTTTGGTTTTCCAAAGAAGGATAGGGACCGCGGGAGGTTTTTGTATTACCATTTGTTTTTAGTTATAAAACTCATAGGTAGCAATAAAACATCGTTCAGGTTGAGATACAAATTAGGTTTGTGCGTTTTGTTGGTGGTATGAGGAGACTTCACTGGGTTACAGGGGCCATTTAATGGGAGCCTTATGTCATTGGAGGTGAACGGGTTCCCCTAAAGGGCCGCAGGGCAGGGCACGTAGGGTGACGGCCTTAGTTGATTCCCCAGGTATGGGATAATTGATTGGGGCCCCCAGGGGGGGGTTGCTATGGGGAAGGTTGGTGGCAGTCATCGAGGGGTTAGGATATAGGTTCGGTCTAGGTAGGTTGTGCGGGAAAAATTTGGGAGGCTTGGGGGGGGGGGCTAGGTGTTTGAGGGTTAGTATCAGAGTTTTAGGGGGGGGGGGTGCCTTAGGTTAGGGTAATTGTCAGGGAATTGCTTTTCAATCAGTGGGCACAATTGGTTTAGGGTTAGGACTCAGGAATTTACAGGGGGGGACTAGGGAAACCTAATTAGTAATGTGCGTTCACACACTAAGGTATAGGCAAATTCCATTAGTATTAGGAATTATCTGAAGCATCCAAATTTTGGCAGGTGGGCAATGTTCAAAGCACTGAGAACGCGAGATTGTGACATGTTAACATTAATTTCTTGGTCTCAAAAGCGGGTCAGTTAGGGTATTTTGGGAAAAATGAGTTGGTGGAAACACATGGAAAAAAGTCTATTTTCCCTCACCAGTTACTAAACAGGAGGAATTTATTGAGTAGACAATAGAAACCCAATTGGTCTGAGTTCCTTAAGCTGGTAGATCGTAAAGTCGTGGTTTAAATGTGCAATTAGCAATGCCGGAATTACACACCTAGTCTTAAAATTAAAAACTCGTCAGAGCTCAAAAAATTCAGACCATCAGGATGTGTCATAAGTGTGCCATGAAGCATATTAATACGTTTTAACCGACCGGAGCATATCTTATGCTGAATCTTTGCTAAATACGACGAATTTGTATCCAAAGCGCTGTGACTGTTGTAGGTTATAACTTTCAAGCTTGGTAAAGAATCGTTTAAAGAGCTGGTATATTTGTAAAAAACATGAGTATTAAACAAATTGGAATTACAAGGAAACTTAGCTTGAGATCTTGTAAGCGAACGAGCTGTCCTCTACAAATCTGGTGAATGAAGGTTCACATCAATGCGAAAATGGGATGGCGCACTAAGCTTTTTACAAATATAGATTCGGGAAATCATTAGAAATGTGATTTAACATAAAAGGATACATTTAATAGATGAATATACTGCTTTCAGTTTTCGGACCTGCAAAAACGTGTTCAAAACTAGAATTAGAAGATATACGAAGTTTGCTACTGGATAAATTTATTTTCATGGGAAGTACAATTGGTGTGGTGGGTTTCTTTTTAGGGAACGAATAGGCTGGCTGATAACAATGCCAAGTAAATTTTCAGGTCTGTTGTGAACACTAATGAAGTAATTGGGCCACTTATGAAAATAACTTGTAGCTTCGGAATAGTGTTCCAGTCGTGTTATAATGTTGATTACAATGCCGTATGGACAACTGTGCTTAAATAGTAACAAATCTCTCGAGGAGCTAGTTTTTAAGTCAGGGATGTGTAGCGTGGATCTTGAACTTGGTGGAATTCGTTTTAGCACGGAAACATTGTATCTGATTTGACGGGAAAATATGGAGAAGGTTGATTAGGCTAACCGCGCTTGTGATAGTTAGGCTTAGGGGTTGTAAGTGGTAAGGGGGGGTTAACAACGAGGGTTAAAGGGTGGTACAATTTGTGTAGTAACATAGGTTCTGGAAGGTGGAAAATTTCTCAACAATGGCGACTAGAAGGTTGACGTGATGGAGATTCAAGGTATTGAATGAAGGTTCGCGGGTCATGGGGCAAATTGTGGGTGATAGCATTGGCTCTGAATTTAAATTTCCGAAAGTTGTTGGTGAAATAGCTGCTAGAGGCCTGGGAAGAATTATAGTCTCATCCATAGCACAATGCTATTGTGATGAGTGTACAGGATTTTGGATGAGAAGGTCTAATGTCGATCCAAACAGTGAGATGAACCGAGTGTACATCTCGCAACTAAGAATAATTTTGCTCGGAAAAAAGGAGTTCTTCAGACGGGAAAATGAGAGCATTGACTCGAAAACATCAAAAAATTCATCCAACATTAGGGCTGTATGAACACAATCACAAAGAATTGGATACCTTAGTGTGTAACTCAAAAAACTTTCGCGTTGGTCGCAGATGTTCATGTTCGCTCGATTTAGATTACTGCATTTAGAGGAGGAATGAACGTCCACTGTGTTATATATAATCCGCGATCAGGTGAAACTCACACAACGACCGACCGGGATTCGTGAGATGAATGGCCTTATCTCGAACTTTGGAAGTACTTTTTAGCTCAGAGTGTCATCTGTACTGAATGTTTGAAGAATAATGGAATTTGTATCCAAAAGGGCTTGTCTGATATGATGGATAGGTTCATGTGCACTGTACTAAACCCTGACTTTCACTTAGATCCTGTCCCAGATGCCTTAAAGATGCTATCCCTAAACCATAAGTGGAGACCTGAATCCAATGGATTACACGCTAGCTGGCAGAGAAAGGCAATCGGAGGGTTGGACAATTCAAAATGATTCAAATATTGGTTTATAGTAAACATTGCAATCATACCATTCACAGTAAAGAAAAAAAAGAGACTTCATAAACTGATAATGCTTTGAAACAAGTAGGGGAAAACTCGTGTTCAAAAGGGATAAGGGGTGAAAGTATTGGCTGTAGAAACTTCATCAATTCAGTAGACATAAGTTGGCGGTTTTTTTGATTTGAAAGTCTTGGATCGGGTCACTTTAGAGTGCGAGTTATGGATACAAACACAGTGGTAGCGGGTGCTAAGGTTGGGATTGGCCACCTAAAAGATAGGGTTTATGACTTGGGTCACCAGGGATTCTCAGGCACTGTAGGCATAAACTAACCTCGAATGTTCGTAGATTATACAATTGGGTTTAGGGGTGGTGTTCCTGGCGACTAATACTTATAAATATCACCATAACTAGGCAGGAGACTAGGGCATACAATTAGGATACGGGGTGGAGCGTTTGGAAGCTTCAGGCTCAGGCTCTAGAATATAATGGATTCAAAATTGTGTTTGTAATCACTGGGACATATTTGGGTCAGGTTGTCTTAGAAACTGATTCTTTTACATCTTTACAGGGTGACTTGTGGAAATATTTAGAAATGTTGGTTTCAAACCACACACTAAGGGTAGGAATATATAAATCTTTGGGGTCTATGGGTCATACCCTAATAATAAAAAAATACAGCAACCAGATTTTGGTCATTGCCGAAACAACGTGTTTCAATAGAGTGGTGAGAATCCATAGTGTGTACCCACTTAGTTGTTAAAACATTTACTTATGTCAACTAGGAAAGTGTTGGCGTGGTTTTTTACTGGAAAAAATGAGTTTTGGTGAAAAACCTGAAAACAAAATGTTTCATTTTCCTTTGAGGCTTTCGTAGAAAACAGTATGGAAAAGTAGTATTTAGTGAAAACAATATTGAAATCAAATAAATGGTCAACTTAGGCTAGTGTTCCAAAGGTAAGTTTGTTTTTTTTAATGTGCATTTTTTACCAAAATGCCGGTATTGGGAACACACTGTTTAAAAAATAAAAAAAAAAAAAAAAACTCTTCAGAGGCTCAAAAAAAAAAATCCACAGGGGGGACCAAAGGCGGGGATATTGTGTCATGAAGTGGCTCTTGGAAAACTCCTCTGGGGTGGAATTTAAACATTTTAAGGCAACCCCAAAAAAGAAAAAAACATCTTCATTTACCTTTGAATTTTGGGATAAATACCTGAGGGGGGGGAATTTGTTGTTCCAAAAAGCGCTAGTGAAAAAAGGTAGGATTAGGATTTTAAAGTGGTATTTAAATAAAACGTTTTGAAAAGGAAAGCTGGTAATATTTTGTAAAAAAAAATAAAACCGGCTGTTTATAAAAAAAAAACCAAATTGGAAATTCAAACAATGAATTTTGAGCTTTGAGGGCTTCTGGAAAAGGGGAAAAAGGTGACTTTCCAAAAACCTCGGGGAAAAATTTCACAAATGAAATAAAACCGAGGGTTAAATATCTAAGAAAGTGGCCTCAAACACTTGGAATTAGGTTCAAAAAAAAAAAAGGGCCTTAATTTCTGTAAAAAAACGGCATTGTTTCATGGGAACTGGAAAAATCCTATCAAAAAGAACCCCACAGAAACGAGTTTTTGTGTAGGTTTTACATTTTATACCAGGGGGGGGGGGGGGCGCCGTAGAAAATTTTGGGGTTTTTTTTGATAACCACTTGGTATAGGTTCATTAAAAACCGGAAGTTGATTTCCACCGTGTAAGAAGGGTCAGTACCCACCTGGTGTGGTGGGGGTCCTAGTGAATCCCAAGGTGACAATGGGATTTTTGGACGGCCCAGGGGACCCTGCTAGGATATGACGATTGAAATTGTTCCATCGGGAGTTTAGTTCTGGGTGGGTTAGGGTTTAGAGGAATTTTGGGCTTGGGGGGCCAGTGTTTTGGATTAGGGATACAAAGGGGTGGTCGGGGCCGAGGTAGGGTTCAGGGGGGGGAAAAAATAGGGGTAGGTTTTTACGCTGTTAGGATTTAGGAGTGATTAGGGCCAGGGTTAGGGGGTTCCCCCAGGGTTGTAGTAAAATAGGGGGGTTATTCCAATTAGGCTGGGAGCTGCAATCTCAAGGGACCCAAAAATGGGAGTGGTAAGCACTGGAGGAATTTACACCTCCCCCCCAGGGGGAAAAATAGGTCAGAAATATGGTGCTTTGGGGGGGACATAATGTGTTTTAACAACCATGTCCACTAGGATTGAATATGCAGAAAAATACTTGCATGTTTTTTTTGGCAAAAGAGGGTTCATAAGGGAGAACTAAAAACCGGGAGGACCCACCCTAACATTTATTTTTGCCCGCTCCAACAAGTATAATGTTTTTTCGGGGGGGGAAAAATGAATGGGTTGGTTTGAAAAATAAAACTACTGGGAAAAAATTCATTTTTTTCCTAGAAAAAGCTGTAGAAAAAAAAAAAACAGTATGGGGGAAAAAATTAATTGAGGGGGAAACAATATGAAAAAATTTTTCAACAATTGGGTCAGGGTTTAAGATTAGTGTTTTCCAAAGTTAAGTGGTTTTTTAATTGTGGCATTTACCCCAATTTGGCCCGGTATTTGGACCCCAACCAGGTTGTTAAATAAAATAAAAAAATACCTCTCGGGTGAACGCTTTCCAAACAAAAACAGGGGGGGAACCAGGCGGGGATGGGGTTCAGGGAGTTTGTGCTCTTGAAAAACCTCTTGGAAATTTTTTTAACGGGTTTTTAAAGGCACCGGAAAAACCAATCCCTCTACTTGAAATTTTTTAATACTGAGAATTTTTGTTAATCCGGAAAGCGCTCTGAAAAGGTAGGATTAGGATGAAATTTTCCAAGTTTGGTTACTAAAAAAACGGGGGGAAGAATTTTTGTATATTTGTTAAAATAAATATAAATCCGCTTGGTTTAAAACCATTTTTGGGAATTTTTCACCAATGAATGGTCTTTTTTTTCAAGTGGGGAAAGGGCACCAAACGTTTCCCAAAGGTCGCTGGGGAAATCTTTTCAAATTTGATAAAAAAACCTGGGTTGGGTTATATATAAGAAATACCAAAAAAAAGTACTTGGGATAAAACCAAATGGCAATTTAAACGTGTATGGCTTGGGGGGCTCTTTAAAAAAATAATCTGTTAGGGGGGCATTGTTTCATGGGGGGAACCTCGGAAAAAATTGGGTCCTGTGTTCAAAGAATAAAATGATTAGAAAAGCGAGTTTGCCTTTTACCGTTGGTTTTAACAATTCCATAAAAAAATTTCAGGGGGGGACTATGAGTTGTCGGAGTTTTAATGGGATAGGGGGAAAGTTGGGGTTTTAGGTCATTCCCTGGTGGGGACAAAGTTGATTAACGGTCATCCCCACAAGGGGTTAGGGGCCACACCTTGGGAGGGGCCCAATAAATTTTTCCCAGGTTGACTACATGATTTTCTGAAATCTCCAGTGGCACCAAAATAGAGGGGAAGTTGATGATGTCACATTTTCCGAGCTATCAAAACTTGTTCAAATATAAAAACAGCTGGTTAGAGAAATTTTGGGGGGTTTTGGGCTAGTTTCTTACCATTAGGGATTAAAATTTTTTCCGGTGCAGGAAGGGAGCCAGGCTAGGGTTTTTTCAGGGAGAATAATGTTCAGGGAGGACTAGGTGATACACTTGAATAAAAATTAGAGGGGTTTTCACTTTACAGAGGGGCTGTAGTTTTCCACAGTGGAAAAAGTATTTGGTTGGAAAAACAATATTGGGGTAATTTTTCACAAATGTTCGGGAAAGTTTAGGCTAGTGCTTTCCCATAAGTTAATGGGGAACAAAGATGGTGTGGGGCCATTTTTTCTTTAGCACTCCAGGGATGGTTGGGTGAGGACAACCACGGGTTTAAAATAAAAAAAAATAGGGGGAAAAAACTCTTCTCAGGAAAAGTGTGGCTTGAGGCCAACTAGGTGGGGACCCAAGCGGGATTTTCCCAATAGTCCAGAGGTTGGGGGGGGGGGCATCTTGGAAAAACTTTTCTTTGGGGGGGAGTACGGTGGTTTTTGTTTTTATCAATTAGCAACCGGGGGGAACCATTCCTGTTGTTTACTGGAACCACTTTGACTAAAAAACATTAACTGAGGGAATTTTAATTTTTAACCCCAAATTTGCGCTATGGTGATAAGTTGTTCGGCGATTGTCTATTTCTAATATATGGAGTTTGTTTTTAAAATAAATAATAATAACGTTTTTAATGAGTGCTGGGTATATTTGTACAAAAAAAACGCTGTTTTAAAAACAAACCAAATTGGAATTTTTCCACAATGAAAATGAGCTTTGGGAGGGCTCTGGAAAGGGAAGAAGGGTGGGAACTCCAAATAATACTCGGGGGAAAATTTTTTCACAATGGATATAACCTAGGTGAAATGTATCTTCTAAGTAAAGTTGCCTTCAAAATTACACCCACTTAGGGGATACCATTACAGGTTTTTGGGAAATATAAAGGGGGGGGCCCCTTTTTATTATCTTTGTGTACAAACCACATTGTTTTCCAATGGGGAAGGGGGGAATTGGGTGTAAAAAATTTCAAAACAAAGGAAAAGGAACAAGACCGAGAGTTTTTTGGGCTACTTGGGTTTACATTTTCCTTAATTTGCTTCAGGGGGACCAAATTGGAGGTTTGGTTGTCGTTTTTTGAGGAGGGATAGTAGGGTGGTTGTTATTAGGTTTTAAACCGGAAGTGAATTGTTGAAATACGATTCCACCAAGGGGGGGGGGGGGGGCCCACGTGGGGGCAGGGCCCCCCAAGTGGGGGGAATTCCCCAGGGGTTGATAATGAATTGGATTGGGACCAGGGGGGTTTCAAGCTGGAGGTGGATGTGATGACGTTTTCATCAAGGTTTGTTAGTTGTTCTCTGGGGTGTTTAGGGTTAGGAGAATTTTGGGGTTGGGGGGCTAGGGTTTTAGGGTTAGGGATTAAATAAGGGTTTCGGGCTGGGGTTAGGTTAGGGTTTTAGGGCTACACTTAGAGGTTAGGGGGGGTTTTTAGGGTTAGGGGGGTTTTTGAGGGTTCCAGGGACCCAGGGGGGGACATAGGGGTCAGGGTGGTAGTTTAAACATTTGGGTAATTCACCAATGAAATGAGAGCTTTTTCAAGGATCACTGGACACAAATTGGGAGTGTGTTGCGCACTTAGGAGGGAAATTTTACATTAACATCCAAGGGGGGGGACTAGGGGGAAAATATTTAGAAAATGTGTGCTTTTACATAGGGACACACCACATAGGAAAATTTCATTTTTAAAAATAATGGGACTGGGGAATATCTGAAACAGGGCACAATTTTTGTCACTGCGGAAAATCTTGTTGGTCAAACAAGCTTGAGCTGAGGATAAACCTCGAGTGGTGGGGACCACTGTTTAAAACATTTATTTTTTTTTCCCGTTCAAAAAAGGAAGTTTGGCGTTTTCGGGGAAAAAAAATGGAGTTGGGTTTGGTGAAACCACACTGAAAAAAAATTCATTTTTCCCAGAGGCTTGTTTAGAAGAAAAACCAGTTTGATGAAAAAGTATTTGAGAAAACAATAAATGAAAAATCCAAAAATGGTCCAGTTAGGGGGGCTAGTGTGTTCCAAGTAGTGGTTTTTAATGTGGCATTTTTTAAAAAAAGCCGGTATGGGGGGGACACCCGTGTGTTAAAAATAAAAAAACTTCTTCTCTCAGAGCTCAAAAAACAACAGGGGGGGAACCAAGGGGGATGTGTCCAGAAGTGGGCTCTTTGAAAAACTCTTTGGAATTACGTTTTTTTTACCAACCGGGAAAAAATCTCTACTGGGAATTTTTGAAAATACTGAAGGAATTTTGTAATTCCAAAAAAGCGCTGTGTGGGGAAAAAGGGGGTAGGATTAGGGACTTTTTTCCAAGTGGTAAAATAAAACGTTTAAAAAGAGTGGGGGTATATTTTTGTAAAAAAAAAACGAACTGCTGTTTAAAACCCAAAAAATTGGAAATTTTCACAATGAAATGAATGGGCCAATTGAAAGGGTCTTTGGAAGAGGAAACGGAAAGAAACTGGGAATAAAGGGGGGGGAAAACTTTTCCACATTGAAAACCTAGGGTTTAAACCACCATGTATGGAAAAAACAAAAGTGCCAATTCAAAAACACTGGGGGGATAATTAAAAAAAAAAGGGCCCTTAAAATCTTGTAAGGCACATTGGTGTGGCATTTACATGGGAATGGGATGGAAAAATTGTGTTGTTTCAAAGAAAATAACAGAACCGCGATGAGTTTGGAATTTTTTACTTGGTTACATTTAATACTTTTCCAGGGGACAAACTTGAGGAATTGTTCGTTTTTTTTTAGGAGAAGGGGGAAGGGTGGGTTGGCCGGTTTTTCAAACCGGGAAGTGAGTGGGGGGGCCGTCCACCTTTTAAAGGGAAGAGGGGGCCCCCACGTTAGGGAGGGCCCCCAAGTTTGGATCCCAGGTGATAATAATGATTGGTTGGGCCAGGGGGACCCCAGCTGGGGGAGTTTGATGGGGGGGGGAAATCGGTTAAAGAGGGTTTTAGGTTTTCTTTGAGGTTAGGGTTGGTATTGAGAATTGGGGGTTTTCGGGCTAGGTTAAGGTTTAGGGGTTTAGTTTAGGAGGGGGGGGGAGGGGGGGCTTTAGGTAGGGTTTCCCAGGGCCAGGTTTAGGGGCCCCAGGGTTTTAGGGTTTAGGGGATTAGAGAGGGTTTAGGGGACCAAGGGTTTATAGGTTTTCCCACCCAAGGTGTTTAATAAATAAAAAGGTAAACTTCACAAATGAAAATGATAGCTTCCCAAAATCAATGGACAAATGGGGGAGTGACAAGCACTGATCGGGCACTGGGAGAAATTCAACAACTCTCCAGAAACTAGGGGAAACTAGGGGAAAATGTGCTTTTTGACTAGCCCACTACAATAGAATTTACCCATGTTTTCTCAACGTCCTTTACTTTGAATAATTGGAAACAGCAACCAAAAATTTTTGTCCACTGGGGAAATCTTGTTGGGTTTTCAAACAGCTTGAGAAAAAAAGTTGGGGGAACCCACTGTTTAACAGTTCATTTACTTTTTTCCCATGAAGAAAAAAAGAAGTTGGTGTTTTTTTCCGGGAAAAGGAAGCTTGTTTAATTGGGTGAAAAAAAAAAAAAAAAACATTTTTTAGGAGCTGTAGAACAGTTGGGGAAAAAGTATTGAGAGCAAAACAATTATGAAATGGGAAAATTGTCAGTTAGGCCTAGTGATTTTTCCAAGTAGGTGTTTTTTAATGCGGTTTTAAGGCCTTTAAAAAGCCGGTAAATGGGGACAAACCGTGGTTTAAAAATAAAAGAAAAATACTCTCCAGAGCCTCAAAAAAACCAACCACAGGGGGGGAAATATGTGGGATTGTTGTCTAGGCCCTTTTAGGAACTCTTGGAAATACGTTTTTTTTACCACCGGAAACATCTCTTACTTGAAAATTTTGTTGAAATTCCTGGGAAATTTTTGGTATCCAAAAAGCGCTGTTGGAAAAGGTTAGGATAGACCTTTTCAAGTTTCATAATTTTACAGGGGGGGGGACCAAGGAGTGGGTCGGGTTTTTTTGTTAAAAAATAAAACGCTGTTTTAACGTTAGGTGGGATTTAAGTCTCGGAAAGTGTTGATTGTCGGAACCAAGAAAGGGGCTAGGGGGGCCCACCTAGGGAGTGGGGACCCTAGTTGATTCCCAGGGTTGATAATGGGGATTTTGGCCGGTGGGGCTTCAAGGGGAGTGAATACTTGATAAGGTAAGGGGGATTTCCATGTGATACTTTAACTACTTTTTGGTGTTAACTAGGGTATACAGGTATTAAGGAATGTTGCTTGGGGGTTTGATGGGGGCTTAGGGTTTTAACCATTTAGGTCCAAAATAATGGGTTTTTTATTTCTTTTGTGAGAACACCTGGTTCAGGCCTTGCAGGAAAGGTTGTTAGGGAAAACAGCTGAGTAACCACCAAGGTTAGGGGGAACACACGTTAGGATTAGAGATTTTAAGGGGGTCCCAGGGAAACAGGGGAGTTAGGGGGTTGTCACGGGTGTAGGGAAAAATTGGAGTTAGGATTTTTCACCAATGGCATAAAAGGCTGCAAATTTCCCCCACTGGGGGGACCAAAAAAATGGGGAGGTGTAAATTATATTTGAGGAAAACATATATTTGAATATCAAAAAAACTCCAGTTAGGGACCTAGGGAAAATATATTAGAGTGGTGTTAAAATGGGTTGGGGACACATACTAGGGATTAATACATATTCAAAATAGGACTTGAATATCTGAAAACAAGGCCAAAACTCTCATTTTTTTTGGCACTGGAAATATCTTGGTTTTTTCAAACAGCTGAAGGAAAACCGTGTTGTTGTGGACCAACTTGTTAAAAAATTTACATTTTTTTATTTTTGACCCGGTTTCAAAAAAGGGGGGAGTTTGGGCGGTTTTTCGGGGAAAAAAAATTGAGGGTTTGTTGGGAGAAAAAAAAACACTGGGAAAAAAAAATTCATTTTTTCCCCCAAGAGGCTGTGGAAATCAGTATGAAAAAGTTTATGGAAGGGGGGTAAACAATATGAAAAATCAAAATGTTTAGGTTTTTTGGCTTAGTCGTTTCCAATTAGTGGTTTTTGAATGTGAATTGAGCTTGAGGCGGGGCTCTGGAAGGAAACAGAAAAAAGTGGACTCCCAAATCGGGAATAAAAAATTTCCACAATGATAAAAAACCCTAGGGTTTTAATAACGAAAAAAAAACCACCGGAACATCTCTACTCTGAATTTTGAAATACTGAGAATTTGTATCCAGAGCGCTGTGTGAAGGGTAGGATAGACTTTCAAGTGGTATAAACGTATAAGAGGTGGTATCAAATGTAAAAAACAAAAGTAAAACCGCTGTTTACAAAAAAAACCAAAAAAAAACCAAATTGGAATTCACAATGTATGAGCCTTTGAGGGGCTCCTTGGAAGTCAGGAGACTCCAACTCGGGAAATTGGCATTTGATCATGCCGGTTATGGGGACACCAGTTTGTTAAAATACTAGGGATACACAAAAAAGGAAAAGAGGCCCTAAATTAAATATTCCGTAAAGGCATTTGTTTTCAATATGACGGGGAAATCGAGTGTTGCAGAATGAGATGGAAACCGGCTCTTGTGAAAACTCTTTGCGTATTACGGTTTTCGGCCACCGGAAACATCTTGTTAACTGGAATTTTGGAAAAAATTACTGAAGAAATTTTGTATCCAAGGAGAACAAGGTGATAACGATTTGGCCAGGGGACCTGCTGGAAATGAACACGTACATCGAGGTTAGTTGTGGTGTTAGGGATTTTAAGAATTTGGTTGGGGCTAGGGTTAGGGTTAGGATAGGTTCAGTCTAGGTAGGGTTCAAGCACAGGTTACGGGCTAGGTTAAGGTTAGGATTAGAGGGTTGGGACAGGGTTAGGGCCCCGGGTGTAGTAATATTTGCTATTTCACAATGAATGAGCTTCAATCACTGGACAACTTGGAGTGTTAGCCACCCCACTGAGACTTTTAATCTCAGACAAGGGAAATCATTTAGAAAATGTGCTTTTTCACACACTAGGAATACATAAATCTAATAGACTGAATATCTGAACAGCACACTTTTGTCACTGCGAAAACTGTTCAAAAATAGCTGCAGAAGCCAAGTGTGGACACTGTAATCGTTTATTTTTCACGTCAAAAAGGATGTTGGCGTTTTCGGGAAATGAATTGTGAAACACTGAAAAAATTCATTTTTTTCCCCAGCAAGGCTTGTAAGAACAGAATGAAAAAAGTATTGCGAACAAATATTGGAAATCAAAAAATGTCAGTTTTAGGGCGGGCTTAGTGTTTCCAAGTTGTGTATTTATGTGGCCATTCTTTTACCAAAAAGGCGGCGGTTTTTGGCCACCCGTGTTTTAAAATAAAAACTTCTCCAGAAGCTCAAAAACAAAAGAAACGCAGCGGGAATGTGTCAAAGAGTGGCTCTTGAAAAAACTTCTTTGGGGAATACGTTTTCACAACCGGGATACCAATCTTCTTACTGAACTTTTTGTATAACTGAGAAAATTTTGTATTCCAAAAGCGCTGTTGAAATGGTTTAGGGTAATAGGACATTTTCATGGTGGTAAATAAACGCTAAACTTTTAATTGGAGGGTTGGTTTATTTTGTAAAAAAAACGCTGTTTTCAACCAAATTGGAATTCACAATGAATGACTTGAGGCTCTGGAAGAACCAGACTCCAACTCGGGAAATTCACATGATAACGTAGGATTAATAATCTAAAAAAGTTGCAGATCAAACACTGGGATACATCAAAAAGAGGCTTATATCTGTAACGCATTGT
>JAJQQW010000918.1:12500-54639 GCA_025583905.1 Ia io | reverse complement strand
TATTGCCTCTAGACGTGAAAAAAAAAGGGGGAAATGAAAAAAAATTTTTTTTAAAAAGTAAAAGTGGGGGGGGTGGGGGGGGGGGGGGGGGGGGGGGGGGGGGGGGGGGGGGGGGGGGGGGGGGGGGGGGGGGGGGGGGGGGGGGGGGGGGGGGGGGGGGGGGGGGGGGGGGGGGGGGGGGGGGGGGGGGGGGGGGGGGGGGGGGGGGGGGGGGGGGGGGGGGGGGGGGGGGGGGGGGGGGGGGGGGGGGGGGGGGGGGGGGGGGGGGGGGGGGGGGGGGGGGGGGGGGGGGGGGGGGGGGGGGGGGGGGGGGGGGGGGGGGGGGGGGGGGGGGGGGGGGGGGGGGGGGGGGGGGGGGGGGGGGGGGGGGGGGGGGGGGGGGGGGGGGGGGGGGGGGGGGGGGGGGGGGGGGGGGGGGGGGGGGGGGGGGGGGGGGGGGGGGGGGGGGGGGGGGGGGGGGGGGGGGGGGGGGGGGGGGGGGGGGGGGGGGGGGGGGGGGGGGGGGGGGGGGGGGGGGGGGGGGGGGGGGGGGGGGGGGGGGGGGGGGGGGGGGGGGGGGGGGGGGGGGGGGGGGGGGGGGGGGGGGGGGGGGGGGGGGGGGGGGGGGGGGGGGGGGGGGGGGGGGGGGGGGGGGGGGGGGGGGGGGGGGGGGGGGGGGGGGGGGGGGGGGGGGGGGGGGGGGGGGGGGGGGGGGGGGGGGGGGGGGGGGGGGGGGGGGGGGGGGGGGGGGGGGGGGGGGGGGGGGGGGGGGGGGGGGGGGGGGGGGGGGGGGGGGGGGGGGGGGGGGGGGGGGGGGGGGGGGGGGGGGGGGGGGGGGGGGGGGGGGGGGGGGGGGGGGGGGGGGGGGGGGGGGGGGGGGGGGGGGGGGGGGGGGGGGGGGGGGGGGGGGGGGGGGGGGGGGGGGGGGGGGGGGGGGGGGGGGGGGGGGGGGGGGGGGGGGGGGGGGGGGGGGGGGGGGGGGGGGGGGGGGGGGGGGGGGGGGGGGGGGGGGGGGGGGGGGGGGGGGGGGGGGGGGGGGGGGGGGGGGGGGGGGGGGGGGGGGGGGGGGGGGGGGGGGTGGGGGGGGGGGGGGGGGGGGGGGGGGGGGGGGGGGGGGGGGGGGGGGGGGGGGGGGGGGGGGGGGGGGGGGGGGGGGGGGGGGGGGGGGGGGGGGGGGGGGGGGGGGGGGGGGGGGGGGGGGGGGGGGGGGGGGGGGGGGGGGGGGGGGGGGGGGGGGGGGGGGGGGGGGGGGGGGGGGGGGGGGGGGGGGGGGGGGGGGGGGGTGGGGGGGGGGGTGGGTATGGGGTTGGGGGGGGTTTGTGGGGTGGGGGGAAGGGGTGGGGGTGGGGGGGGGTTGGGGTTTTGGTTGGTGGGGGTGGGGGGGGTTGGTGGGGGGGGGGGGGGTGGTGGGGGGGAGGTTTTGAAAGGGGTGGTGGGGGGGGGAGGGGGTTGGGGGGTGGTGGGGGGGGGGGGGGTGGGGGGTTGGGGGGGGGGGGGGGGGGGGGTGGTTGTGGGGGGGGGTGTGGGTGGTTGGGGGGGTAAAATTTTGGGGTTGGGGGAGGGGGGAGCACCTGTGGGGGGGGGGGGGGGGTGGGGGGGGGGGGGGGGGGGGGGGTGGGGGTGGGGGGGTGGAGGGATAGTAAAAGGGTGGGGTTGGGAGGACACCGTTGGGGCGTGGGGGGGGGGGTTTGGGGGGGGGGGGTACGGGGGTGGGTAGGGTGGGGGGGGGGGGGGGGGGTTGTGGGAGTGCAGGGGGGGGTGGGGGGGGTGGGGGGGGGTGGGCTTGGGGGGGGGGGGGGGGGGAGGTGGGGGTGGGGGGGGGGGATGGGGGGGGGGCTTGGAGGTAGGGGGGGGGGGGGGGGGGAGGGGGGGTGGGTGGGGGGGTGGGGGTGGGGAGGGGTGGGGGGGGGGGGGGTGGGGGGGGGGGGGGGGGGGGGGGGGGGGTTGGGGGGGCCCATCGGGCGGGGGGGGGGGTGGGGGGGGGGGGGGGTTGGGGGGTGAGGGGCGGGGACACGGGGTTTTGGGCGGGGGCGGTGGGGGGGGTGGGGTTTGGTATGGGGGGGGGGGGGGGGGGGGGGGGGGGGGGGTGGGGGCGGGGGGGGTGGGGTGTAATTTGGGGGGTGGGGGGTGGGGGGGGGGGGGGGTGGGGGGGGGGGGGGGTTGGGGGGGGGGGGGTGGGGGTTGGGGTGGGGGTTGGGTGTGGGGGGGGGAGCGGGGGGGGGGGGGGTGTGGTTTTCCCCCATCCAAAGAGGGGTGGGTTGATAGGGGTTTGGGGGGGGGGTATTTTGGGTGCGGGGGTTGGGTTGTGGGGAGGGTTTAGGGGGGGGGTTGTGGGTGGGGGGGGGATCATGGGGTGCGGGGGGGTGGTTGGGTGGGGGGGGGGGGTGGGGTGGGGGGTGGGGGGGGGGGAGGGGGGGGGGGGGGGGTTGGTGGTTTAATGGGAGGGGGGGGGGGGGGGGGGGGGGGGTGGGGGGGGTGCCATAAAAGTGGGGGGACTGTGTTATGGGGGGAGGGGGGGGGTTTGTATTTTTGGGGGGGGTGTGTTATTGGGGGGGGGGTGGGAGATGTGGGGATTTATAAAAGGCACGAGGGGGGGTTTTGCTGGGTGGGTGGTTGGGGGTGGGGGGGGGGCCTGTGGGTTGAGGTGGGTGGCGGGTGGGGCCCCCCTGGGGGTGGATGGGGGGTGGGTGGGGGTATTTGAGGGGTGCGGGGTTGGGGGGTGGTGGGGGTTCTACCGGGGGGGGGTAGGGGGGGGAGAATGGGGAAAAACTACCCCCAGATTTGGGGGTTTTTTTGCTTGCCATATTGTATGGGGTGATTAAGAGGTCACAGGGTGGGGGTTTGAGAATGGTTTGGCCCCGAGGGGGGGGGGTGAGGGGGTGGGGGGGGTACCACGGGTGGGGGGGGGTAAATTTTTAGGGGTACAGGGCCAAGGGGAGTGGAGGGGGGGGAGATTGGGGGGGGGGGGGGGGGTGGAGGCGGAGTGGGAAAAGGGGGGGGTGGGAATAAAAACAGGGGGGGTTGTTGTGGTGTGCGCAGGGAATGGCCAATCATGGGGGCCGGGGGGGCGGTTGGGTAGGGGGTGGGGGGTTACAGGGGGGGGGGTGGTTGGGGGGATTTTTGGGTGGGGGGGTGGGGGTGGGGGGGCCCCAAAGGTTTGGTTAGGTTGGGGTTTTAGTGGGGGGGGGGGTGTGGGGGTTTGCGAATTTATCCAAAAGGGTGACGTCATGGGGGGTGTTAGGTTAAAAACCTGGGGTGGGGGGGGGGTGGGGGGGTTAGTGGAGTGGGGGTTGGGAAAAAAGGGGGGGGCATGGGGGGGGGGGGGGGAGGTTGGGGGGGGGGGGGAAAAAAGGGGGGGGTGGGGGGGGGGGTGGGAGGTAAAGGGGGGGTTGTGTCGTTAAAAGAGTATGCGGTATGGTGGGGGGTAATCAAAAAGTGGGGTAAAAAATACCCCCCCAAAAAGTCAGGGGGGTTGGGGGGGGAGTTTTTGGTTGGCCCCAGAAAGGGAGAGGGGGGGATAAAAAAGGGGGTAAAAAAATAATTCTTGTTTGGGGGCTGGTGGTAAAAAAAGGACATGGGGGAAAGGGGCGAGGGATGGTTCGTTAAAAAAAAAGGGGAATAAAAAGAAAGGGGGGGTTCTTGATTTTTTGTCGGGGGGGAGGGGAGGGTTGTGACAGGATGGGGTGGGGGGGGTTGTGGGGTTCCAGGTGGGGGGGGGGGATGACATACCCCCATAAAAGAAAAAAATTGGCTTTTCAGGTTTCCAAATTTGGAATTTTGTTGGGGATCAAGAACGGGGGGTTTTGGGTTGGGAAAGGAAAAAAAAAAAAAAAGGGGGGGGTAAGGGGGTGGGTCCGGGTTTTTTGGAGGTGGGGGGGGGAAATTGGGGACTTTGGGGGGTGGGGGAAAATGGTGAGATTATTTGGGTGGGGAAAGGGAATTTTTAAAAGTGCTGGGGTAAATATGGGGACCACAAAAAAAAAAAGGGAGGCTAAACGCAAATAAAGATTTTCACTCCTTTTTCAGGTTTTTTCCCGAACTTGAAGAAGAAAATTGGGTGCCAGAAAGGGGGGGAGGGACGAATGATTTTGGGGAATGAAAAGAAAACATTTTCTCCACGGGGGGGGCTTTTTTTAAAAAAACGGGGGGGACACATACAAGGTAAAAAAGTTTTTTAGGGTTAACCCAAAAAATGTCCCCAAAGGCAGGTCGAGGGGAATCAGAGGGGGCAAGGCTGCTGAAAAGAGATGCGCCAACAGGATTACACCGAAAAAAACCGAAGGGAGCGATTTTTTTGATGTTTTTGCGGGGGACTTCCACGGTTTGCGTTTAGTTTTTGGGTCCCAGGCGCTGCTGATATAATTGAATGAAGCAATGGGAAAAACCGCAAAAACACCCGAGGAGAAAAACGGGCTGTTGTTGGGTGTTTTTCTGGCGCATCCTCTGGTCCCACCAGGGGGGGGCCCTGGGGATGGCCTGGGGGGGGGGACTGTTGGGGGGACCCCGGGGGGGGACCAGGGGGGGGGACCCCTTTCATTCCTCCTGTATGTGTCCCCCCCATAAGAAAGAAAGTCCAGAGGGGATTACATCTTTCTTTGTTTTTTCAAAAGGGGGGCTCAGGTCTTCTGGGGCCCACCCCCATTTCCCGTTCAAAAATCCGTTTAAAACCTGGAAAAGGAGAGGGAAAAAAAATTGGAGTTATTCAGCTGTTTAAAAGGGCGTGGTGGTTAACAACATTTTGGGGGGGAAAACCCAACCCCTGTGGTTTCATTTACATTTTTGGGGGGGGGGGGGACCCACTTTCAGAGGCACATTATATTATTTTCAACGAGGTGGCCTACCCCTAACACAAAGTATATTGTAATTACATTAAAAATTTGGGTTTTTTCTATCCCCAGGGGGAAGTCACTCCAGAAAATAATGAAAGAAACCCCAAAGTCTGGGTTCGATGGGGGATGGGGGGGGGGGTGCTGGGGGGCGCTTGCAGGGCCGCCCGATTTTACCGATGGAGGGGCTGCACCCTGGGGGTCTCCCACAGGCTCCCTCTCTGCACCACTGTTGGGCCGCGCTTGCAGGGGGGGGGGGCGGGTGGGGAGGGGGGCTTTTCTCTCTCTGGGACCCAGGGGCCTGGGGGGGGAGGCCCAGTGTTTTTTGTAGAAAAAGTGAGTGGAGCAGGGGGGGGGGCAGGTCCCCCGGGGGGGGGGGCCCAGGGGAGGCCAGGCTGGAGAGAGGAGGGCAAAAGCCTGGGAGGGGGGGGCCCCCTGCCTGGGCAGGCAGGCCCGCCTGGGGGGGGCTGGGGGCTGAGGGGGCGTGGGGGGGGGGCCCAGGGGGGCTGGGGGGGGCTGGGGGCAATTGCTTCTGGGGGGGGGTTACAGTGAGGGCCTTGATGGATTCCCAGGGGGGTCCCCCCCCCCCGGGCCCCTCGAGGGTCCTTTGTTAGTTTTTTGGGGGCGGTTGGTGGGCCTTTTCTTTCTCCTGGGGGGGATCCACCAGGGGCTTCTGGAGATGGGGGGGTCAAGTTTTTCCGGGGGGGGGGGGACGGGAGGGGGGCCCCAGGGCCAGCCCTGAGGGGGGCATTGCATGCGTTTGCATGTGTGTGTTATCTGCTCACACCCGCACCCCCACCACCACCACACACGCTTTCATGGGGGAGGTTTTCCGGCTTGCTGGGGGGACACGTGTTTTTCTAAAGGGGGGGGCTCGCTCTCACAGTGTCTTTGCCTCGGGGGGGGAAAGTGGGGGGGGGGGGGGGCAATTTGCCCCTGCGCCACGCAGGGCCCCAGGGCCAGCGTGGGGGATTTGGGGTCCAAAAGGGGTCCCCAGTGGCTGGGAGGGGGGTCCAGGGGTTCACGCGTTGCTGCTTGCCCATCGTGGGGGGGGAGTGTGGGGACCCCTGGGGGGGGGGGGGCGCCCAGCGTTTTGTCACTAGGCAGCAGCCACACAGGGGGACGGAAAAGCAGGCAGGGCGGGGGGGGGGGACCCCCCTTCCCGCGTTTTCCCCCCAAGGGGCGCTCCCCCGGGGGGGCTCAGGGGTCGATGGGGGAGAGGAGGAGGGGGGCCCAGGTGGTCGAAAGGCGCGCGTTCGGGGGGTTTTGGAAGGGTTTCAGGGAGGCTGCTGCGGGGGGGCCCAGGGGGGAACGGGAGTCACCCCAGGGGGGGCACTCGCATCCATCCTCGGGGGACCACTGTGGTCTGCCCGGGGGGGGGGGGCACCACGCTTGCTGTGGGGGGGGGACGGCCCCGCCCTGCTGCTCTCCGAGTTTGTTTTTCCCACGGGACTGGGGATGTTTTCTCAGGGGGGGGGGCCCGTGGCGGGGGGGGGGGGGAAACCACGGGGGGGGGGGGGGGACTGTTGGGGGGCTCTTTTGGGCAGGGGGAGGGGCCCTTCTCTCTGTGGTTCCCTGCCCCCTGGGAAACCCGTTCCTCCTCTCTGAAAAGGGCTGAGAAAAACCGGCGGGGGGGGGGGGGGCCACGGGGGGGCCACCTTGGGGGGGCCACTTTTGCCCTGGAGTGTCGGGGGGGGCTGAGTGTTCCCTCGGTCCTGGGGGGCAGGGGGGGGGCTGCGCGGGGGTGGGGGGGGGGGGAGGAGCTGTCGCCGCCCTCCTCCTCCCTGTGGGGCCCATGGGGGGGGGGGGTGGGCGGGATGGGGCTGGAAGAGGAAGAGGAGGAGCCCAGGGGCTCGATTTTCCTTTTGGGGGGGGCAGCCCAGTGAGAAAGGGGGGTCCTCCCTGTCCCAGTGGGTCAGGCATTTGGGGGGGGGCCCCAGGGCTCTGAAGGGGGGGGGGGGGGGGGGGGGGGGCTTGGCAGGGGGTGGGCTGGGGGGGGGGGGGGACTTTTTCTCTGCCCCACCGAGGGGGGCTCAGAAAAACTTCCGGCTTGCAGGGGAGGGGGGGGGGACTTTCTGTTTTGCAGGGGGCCTCTCTGGGGGCCCACGGGGGGCCACAAAAGGCAGCTGGGGGGCCGAGGGGGGGCCAGGGCTGGACGGGGACGAACCCCGTTTTTCAGGGGGGCCCGGGTTTGCACCAGCGGGGGGCAAGGGGCTGTGGGGGGGGGGCCCCTGGCTCTGCCCAGGGGGGGGACAGGCTCTGGGGGGGGCGGGGGGGCTGGGCCTCAGGGGTGAGCACTGGGGGGGGGGGGCCTCGGGGCCTCTCCATCTGGGGGCGGGTTCTCAAGTTGGGGCTTCCACAAACACCCGCCCGCCTCCAACGAGCTTCCCCCCGGGGGGGGGGCCTGGGGGACAGTTCCCTCCCTGCGGGGGCACAGAGGCTGGAGGGGGGCCTCCTCCTCCCTCCTCCCTCTCCCTGGCAGGGGGGGGGGCCTGGCCTGGGGCCCCCCCGGGTGATCGGTGGTCGGGTCGGTTGGTCAGGGGGAGAGCGTGGTAGTAAGTTTTTCTGGACCCAGGTACCTTGGGGGGGGGGTTCATCAGGGGCAAACTGGGGGGGGTGTTCCTACAGAGAGAGGAGAGGAGGGGGGACAGGGAGGGGGACAGGGGGGGGGGGGTGAGGGGGGGGGGGGGGGTCCTCGGGGGGGGGGGCCCCTCCCCCCCCAGGGTCGTCCCCCTGCGGCAGGGAAGGACATGGGGGGCCAGGGGACCAAAAAGTTTTTCGCTCCCTCCTGCTGGGGGGGCCTGTTTTCACAGGGGGGCTAAGGGGCGCGTCGCCCCCCAGGCCACCACACACACAGCGCCCCTTGGTCAGGGGGACGGACGCCAGGGGGGCTGGGGGGGGTCTGGGGTCAGCAAAGGGGGCAATCTGTTGTGTTGCAGTCCAGGGCTGCCCTCCCCCCGGGGGTGGGGGGTGGGGGGGGCCCTCCCGTCAGTTATTAGGGGTCCCCAGGGGGGGGCCTGGGGGCAGAGAGAGGGGGGGACCGTGAGGGAAATGGGGGCTTGGCAAACAACATCCCCATGCCCATTGGGGGGGGGGGGGGGGGGGGGACCACCCCGAGAGGGAGGGCTAGAGGGCAGGAGGGGCAGGCAGGGGGCCACACGGGAAGGGGGCCCGGGGGGGAAAAAAAAGGCTGGGCTTGCGGGGGCTTCACGGGGGGGGGCGTTGGGTCTTGAAAAACGGGGGGGGCCCCTGGGGCGCACAACAGACCTGAGGGGACCGAGGGGGGGGGGGGGCCGGGGGGGGGGCCGCCCTCGCTCCAAAACCATCGATCACACAGGCCGGGGGGGCCTGAGGCAGGCTGGGGGGGAAGAACATGAATGAAGGGGGACGGAAAACTCTCATGAGGGGATCCACAAAAAAAAAATGTTGGCACCAAAAGGCCAGGCCAGCACATGAAAAACTTCCTGGGGGCACCCCCCGCTGTGTGGGGGGACACTGTGTTTCCCCTTCAGATCCCTGACTTAAAAAAAATCCCCTGGGGGGGACTCCGTGTTCTGCTTCAGGGGGGGGACCACTCGGGGAGGGGGGGACTGTGGGTCCGGGGGGCCCCTCACGGGGTCCCCAGGATGGGGCACCCCCTTAGGATTTGAGAGAACCCCAAGTGGGGTGGTGGGCCCCCACCCCCAAACAAAAAACCGTTTTTGTTTTAAGAAAAGGTCCTTCATCATCTCCGCTTTGGTGGTGCCGTTGGGGGACTGCACAAGGGAGCTTTTACCTTGTATTTTTTGTGCTTTTTCTGCAAATCTCTCTGAGTTTTTTTTTCTGCCCATGAAAACAATATACTCTTATCATCAAAGGGTAAAATAGAAAAATCCTAATTTTTTAAAAAAAAGCCATGAGGGGAAAAAAAAAAAAACCCCTAAAAAAGGGGGACCCTTCAGCTTAAGCTACCTCGTAGTGGGGGGGGGAAGGGGGGATGGGGGGCTCGTAGTGGGGGGGGGGGGGACAGGGGGATGGGGGGGGGGCCCCAAAAAACACACCAAGGGCGGGGTTGGGAGTTCCAGGGAGGCCTGAGGGGGGGGACAAGGGCTGTTTTTGCACAGCGTTTCTGGGCCTCCAGGCAGCAGCCCCCGGGGGGGGCTGTGGGGGGGCCCCCCGGGAGTTTTCCCCCCACCCCCACTGTCGGGGGATTGGCAGGGGGGGGGCCCTCTCCTCACTCTCTCTCCCCAGGGGGGACCTTGCCCCCCCCTGCCCCCTTCAGGGGCCCCTCAATGTTTTACACACCCCCACTGTGAGAGGTCTGAAAGCAAAGCACCCTCGTGTTTACCACTTGAAAAATCAGGGGGGCATCCCACTGTGTGTGAACTCTCCACCATGAGGAGGAGAGAGAGGGCGGAGGGAGGGAAGATGGGGGGGGGGGACAGGCAGCCACGGCCGACGGGGGGGGGGGGGACACTTTCGAGTTTTTTTCCATGTGTGGCGCCCCCCACGGGGGGGGGGGCCCGGCGGGGGGGGGGGGGGGGGGTGGGGAGGGGGGGCCGTGGGCAAGCCCCAGGGAAGGCAGGGGGGGCCAGTGCCCAGGAGTCCCAAGTAGTAGGGGGGGACCAACACCAGCCAGTGGGGACTAAAAGGGGGGGACAGTGCGATTGGGGGGGGGGGGGACTCCCTTGGGGCTTTTGATGTGGGGGGCCTTGTTTTTGTCATGGCGATTAGAGGTTTTCCCATTTTGCTTTACAGGGATCTTTTTTTTTTTTTTTTTTTTTTTTTTTTTTCCATAAAGTACTGATTTTTTTTTTTGGGGCTTGTTTTGTTGTTTGTTTGTTGATTTTGATTTTTGTTTTTTTTTTTTTTTAAAAATTTTTCAGGGGAATAAAAAAAAGGGGTATATGGTCAAGGGGGGGACAGGGGGATAAAAAGGGGAAAAAAAGGGATTCTAAAAATCTTCGGGGGTGGGGGGAAAAAAAAAGGGAGGAGGGGGGCTAGTTTAGGGAGGGGGGGAGGAGGGGTGGGATGTGTCTCAAAAAAAGGTGCAGAAAAAAAACTTAGAAGGGTTTAGGGGGACAAAAAGTCGAGCTGGGGCCCCCTCGAGGGGGCTGTTTCTTTGGGACTTTTCGTCCTTTCTTCTTCTTCCTGCTCCAAAAAAGGGCCACTCTTTTTGTCGCCTGGTTTGCTAAAAAATTTTTTTATCCCGGGATAAAGCCAAAGGGAGGGGAAGGAAGGAGGAAAAAAAAAAAACACACAGAAAAAAAACAGCAAAATCAATGAAATTGGAAATAATGGGGGGGGGACCAAATGACGCTTACCCTTCGCTAAAATGTTACTTGGGGAAAAAAAAGTTCAGAATCCTGTTCCAGCCCCCAGGAGGAGAGATGGGGGGCCACATTTTACCCCCACGGGGGCCCAATCCCGAAATTCAGGGGGGACTCGGGTGAGGTCCCCACTCCTTGCTCTGGGGGACTCCACTGAGCGGGCATGGAGAGTGGGGGCGGCCCGGGGAGGGCCCAGTTTTCTGCTCTGCTTGAGCTTGAGGGAGAAATTTCTGTGTTGTTTGTTTCCAGGGGGAAACGGACGCGTTTTTAGGGGGGGACTTTTTTTTTCCATTTTCAAAACGGGGGTGAAAATTATTATTAAAAACAAGGGGGTGTTTATTGATTTTTTAGGGGGCGCGGGCTTTTTTTTTTTACTCTCTTCATTTTTTTTTTGGTCCCAATGTGTTTTTTTTATTGATTTTTTTCAGAGGAGGGGGAGAGAGGAGGGGAGGGGGGAGATAGAGAAAAATTTCAAATGAATGATGAGAAAAAGATGGGATGGATCGGGCTGTCTTTTTTTTGCACGCCCCCCCGTTACTGGGGGGAATCGAGGCCCCGCATTTTCCCTGGGGGGCATGTGTTGCCCCTGGGGGGACCAGGGGGAGTCAGGAAGGTGTTTTTCCTGGGTTTTCATGGGGTCGGACGGGGATGCTCAAAAACAAAACTGGACTGAGCCTCACCCAGCTGGGGCTTTACCCATCCCATTTTTTAGTGGGGGACAGGGCTCCCTGACACAACTTTTGGCTCACACACAACACCTAACTAACTTCCCTTGCTCCTCTGCAAAAAAGACCTTGGGGGGGGGGACCCACTGAGGTGGGGCATGTTTTTTTCTGGCCTGCTGGCATGCAGTGAAGTACTTTCACCTGAAAAACTACTCAGTCCACCCAGTTTCATAATACTTTCTTTTAAAAAAAAGTACTCACGGGGGGGGGTATTGTGCTCAATTGAAAACTTTTAGAGAGGAGAGAGGAGTGGAAGGGGGAGGGGGGCATAGGGTGGGATGGATGGGGGGAGAGAGAGAGAGGAGGGGGGGGGAAACATCGATGGAGGAGAGGATATATATCCACTGGTTTGCCTCTCTCACACAAAAAAACCCCAAAAACGCGGGGGGGCCAGGGGATCAAATCCTGCAAAAAAACCGGGGGGACGTAAAGTGCACCCCTGGGACTGGAAAAAAATCTAAGTTGTTGCCCCTTCAGTTTCCTGCGATGCTATCACACCCACTGAGCCCACCACACGGGGGCAGTGCTGCTCACTCATGATTCTCTTGAACACATCTAAACAGCCTCTAAAGGGCCAGGGGATGATTTGAAAAAAAATAATGGAAAAAAATACCTACCCTCTATTTTGATACCCAAAAAAAACCACCCTCAAAAACTCAAGGGATTTATCGCAGTTTTTAGATTCCCGGACGCATTTCCTCTTCCTCTAGGGTTTTTTTTGCCCTTTCAACAAAAAACCTTCAAATTTTCATAGTCTCATGAGAGAGCAGGGATGGAGTGGGTGGGTCTGGACTTTCCTCAAAAACAAGTTTCATTTGTACATGAATGAATAGAAGGGGATTTTTTCTCCGCGTTCTTTTCTGATTGAGAGGGATTTCAAGTTGTGCATGGGCTGCACCCCCCCCTGTTTTTTTTTTCTTCCCCCCCACAGCACCACCACCTGCTGGGGGGACAGCTCACACACACCAAGGGAAAAAGGGGGGGGCCCACTATTCAGTGCGGGGGTTGCCCCCCCAAGGTTGTAGGCATCATTCTTTTCAGGGGGGACCAAAAAGCAGCTTGAAGCGCGCAGGGGGGGGGCCGTGCTCCACACAGAGGGATTAAACCTTTTTGCACTCTCTCGGATGTGGAGATTAAAAAAAACTCTTTGAATGTATCAATTATTAATTTTGAAAATATAAAAAAAAAATCCAAAATAAAAATAAGTTTTTGTATGAAAAAAAGGAAAAAAAAACCAGTTTTTTTTTTTTCTTTTTCTACTGCCCGCACTTTGTAAAAAAAATCTGGGGGGGGTATTTTAAAAAAAATTTAAATCCCGAGTAGAATAAAAGGGGGACTCGAGGGAAAAAAAAAAAAGCAAGGTGAGTTGCAAAAAGGGGTTTAAGAGTTTCGGGGGGGCCCCCCCCGTAATCTGTCAGGGGGGGACCCCAGTTTCCCAACACACTTGTTCCTCTGGGGGGCCAGTGCTTACCCCCTGTTCAAAAGGCCTCCACCCTTTCCCACTCTGAAAACAGGGGGGGGGGGGGGGGGGGGGGGGGGGGACCGTTGGGCCTAGCTCACCCGGGGCAGTTAGGGGGACTCACGGGGGGGGGGACGGATTAAAAAAAGGGGGGGTCAAAAACTACCGAAAAAAGGGGCCGCTGAGCCCAGAAAAAGGCCCCCATCCATCGGGGGGGGGGGCTTGCTGTTGGCTGGACATCAAAACCACGGGGACCTGCTCACTCAGGGGATCCAAAAAACGGGACAGTTGGGGGAATCTGTCAAAAGCAGTTTTTTTTTCTCAGGGGAAAAAGTTTTTTGCTTGCTAACTCAAGTTAGGGCTGATTATATAGCTCACTAAAAAACCAAACTTAGGCCCCAATCACCACAACAGTTTTGAGGTGATTTTACTTGTCAAAAAAAAAGTTTGAAGGGGGGGGGCCAGTATGAAAAAAAAAAACCTGAGGGCTGCAGAAAAACCCTCCAGATATAAAAAAAACCAATGTCAATAAAGTCAATGAGCTTTTTCAGGGGATCATTTTACCTGCACAACGTGAGCGTTTTCAACCTAATTTTCGCCCTCCTGAGAGGGGGGGGCCGGGGGGAATGCGAGCACCAGTTGCCCCCAGGGGGGGACAGCGTGTGTCCGCGGAGCGGCGGCGCACACACTCATTTTCTGGGCATCTCGGGGGACGGGGGGGACAACACAGCAGGGGGGGACCTGAAAAAGGTGGTTGGGGGGGGGCCCCGGAAATGGGGCTGGGTGGGGGGGTCCGTTTTCACCACACTCCCACAGGGGGGGGCTTTGTTGTTCTCCGGGCCCTGGGGGTCCCTGTTTCCTGGTCAGGTTCCTGTTTTACCGCCCAGGCCCCCTGGGAGCGCACGCACGTGTGTCAGGGGGCATGGGGGGGCCCCCCGTCCCTCACAAAAAAGTCCCTAGTGTCCCTTCAGCAAAAATTTAAACTTTCCCCAGGGGCGCACGCTTGGGCGGGGGTTTTATAGGGTAAAGTAAAAAACGATTATTTTAAATGGGGCATTTTTCCAAGTGAAATTTGAGAAAACTAAAAAAAACCGCGTTTTTTAAGGGGCGGGATGGCTTTTGTTTTCAATCGGTTGGTAAAGATGAAAACCACCCCCCCCCACCCACACCCCTTTCCTTCTCTGAAAAAACCAGGGATGCATGCAAGGGGGGGGGGCATCTCTCTTTCCAGTTTCACTGTGTGGGGGTTTCTGGGTGGGGCAATTTGCCCGGGACAAAAAAAAAAACAAACTGTCCCACTGACGCCGCCCCCATTTTTCAATTTTTTTCTTTTCTATGGAGGAGCACGAAAAAATTGGGGGGGGCAGCTTCTCCCAAGCTGCCAGCCTCTTAGATCTCAGGAAAAAAACGCAAAAGCCAGGCAACACACACACGCAGCTAGAAAATCCACCCGGAAAAAAAACCTCTGGGGCTCACGCCCCACCCCACCAGCCCTAAAATGCGCGCCGGCCCCCCTGGTGGGGGAGGGGCTTTTCAGGGGCTGGTTCAGGGGGGGGGAAAGAGAAGAGGAGAGGCCCACCTTGCTCTTTAGGAGGGGGGACGGGGAAAAAGGGCCAGGGCAGGGGGGTCTGAGGGGGCTTGCTGGAAGGGGGGGGGCAGGGCATGTCCCATGGGACGTGTTTTACATGCGGGGGGGGATCTCCCTACAGAAATGGGGGCTAGTCCGAGGGGGCCTGGAGAGAGACCCCCCCAGGAAAAAAAACCCCACCACAAAAACATTTACTCTCTTGAGAGCTTGTCTCTGCGGTAACCTGTATGGGGAGATTCCGCTCTGGGATTGCTCGAGGGGGGGGGGGGGGGGGGGGGTACCCACCGCAGTGTTACGTTTGATGGGGGGGGGGGGGGGCTTTTTCTCCTGCTGAAAGGGGAAAACTAAAAAATGGGCTTCTGGGGGGACGACGGAAAAACTGCCCACCACCAGAGGGGGGGGACGTGTGGGCTCTCAACATGTTTTTTCTACTTGGGGGTTTCACACACCCCCCTAAGGGGGGGCGGGGGGGGACGTGGGTGTGTGCGGGGAGCACACCCCCCCTTTCAGGGCTCCCCTCGCACACACGTGTGTGTGCCCACCCCAGCTCGCAATTTTTCTCCATGCTTCTTCTGCCCCTGCCCCACGAGGGGGGGGGCCTGCGATCCCCTCCCCCTTTTCACACAAGCCCCCTCCTGCAAGGCCAGGGGGGGCTGCGCCCTCCTACCCTTTTGGCGGCGGGGGGGGGCCACTGCTGCGGGGGGGCATTCTCTGTGTTTTTTCCAGCCCCAGCCACGAGGAGCACGCTGGGGGGGGGCTTTCCAGGGGGGGGACCAGGGGAGGGCTTTTCTGCGGGGGGGGGGACTTGGGGGGCTTGTTTTTCTCTTGAAGCTGTTTTTCTCTGGCGGGATGGGAAGGAATGGGAGGGAAGGGGGCTCTGCCTCGGGGACTCCAGCGCTTTTTCTCTCCTATTAGAAAAGGAGGAGGGGGTTCAGGGGGGGGGGGGACACTGCCCAAAACCCCTCACACTGCCCCCCCCTCCAGCCGGGGGGGGAAGTGGGGGGCCGTTAAACTTGGGGGTTTTTCAAGCACACCAGCTTTTTTTCCCATGAAACGTGTGTGTCACACCAGCCACCCCATGGATCGTCGCATTTTTGTGGGGGAGGCCTCAGGGGGGGATGGGGGGGGGGACCACCCCATGTGCAGGGGGTTCATTTCGCGCACAGGGGGGGGGGGGAGGGGGGGGGGGGGGGGGCGTTTTTCCTGGTGGGCAGAAAAAAAAAACGAAACCTCACGCCTCTCGGGGGGAAAAACAGGAAAAACTGCCCCCATTGCAGCCCCTCCCCCCACGCTGGGGGGGTCACTGGGGGAGGGGGCACCGGAAAGGGTTTGCCCGTTGCTCATCATCTAGGTGTGTTTTGGGCAATGGGGTCCCATCCAAAGGGGGGGCCCACTTCCGGAAAGAGCAGGCAGGGCCTTCCCTCATTTTTCCGGCTAGAGCTAAACAGTAGGGTGGAACAAAAAGGGGGGGGGGGGGGGGGGGGGGGGGACTTTTTTGCCCCTTTTCCCCCGGCACTGAGGGGAATCTGGGTGAGGGGGGGCAAAGAGGGGGGCAGGGGGGGGGCCCAGTGGGGGGGGGGGGGGGGCCCACTTGGGGGAAAAAAAAAAGGAGTGAAAAACAACTGGCTGGCGGTTTTTGCCCTCAGGGGGGGTTGGAGCATTGGGCCCAAAGCACCTAAGGGGTCAAGGGGTTTTGATTTTTTCTGGGTCAAGGGGGCTTGTTTTTACCTAGGGTTTTGCAGTTTTTATTCCTGGGGGGCTCAAAGGGGGGGTGGTGTGTGGGGGGGGGGCAAAAACCAAAATCAATGTGTCTCTCTCTTTCATTATATTGAGGAGGGGGTCTCTCTCTCTCTTTTTCCCAAACCCCCCCAGGTGAGGTTTTTTAAAAAAAAAAATTTAAAATTAATTAAGCCATTAGCCAGTTGGGGCTCCGTGGGGATTAGGAGTGTCAGGTCTATGGGGGGACTGAAAGGGGTTTCTGGGTTTTCCATTCTGGGGGTCAAGGGGGGGGCACACATTGGCCTGGGGGTTTGCAGGGCTTTAATTTCCCCAGTGTGTGGGGGCGTTGCAGGGGAGGGCAAAGCCCAATTAATGATGATTTTCTCTCTCATCATTGATTGATGTTTTTCTCTCTCTCTCTCCCCCTTCCTTCTCTCTGAAAAATCAATAAAAAAAATTTATTTTTCAAATATATATATTACTAGAGGGGGGGCCCAGTGCACGAAAATTGGTCCGTGGGGTGGGGGGGTGTGGGGCTGGGGGGGTCCCAAAAAAAACCCGATATCGGGGGGGGGCGATGGGGGATGGGGCCTGGGCCTGCCTGGGGAGGGGGGGAAAAAACACAACAGGGGGCAGTGGGGGGCTGGGGGGGGCCCCGTTTTTCCCTGGTCGGAAGTCCCCCGGGTGGTGGGGGGGCAAAAAGTTTGCATATTTAGGCCTTTTTTTTTATATATAGGATAAAATAAAAAAATGAAATAAAGATAAAAATGAATGAAAAAGCAGTGAAACGTAAAAAAGGGGTAAACACACATTTGCAGCGAAAAAACGGGAAAAAATGGGCATTTTTTTTCATGTCACAAAGGGAAGGAAAAACCGCAAACATTCTGGTTTTCATTCAATCCGTTGCCAGAGCAAGCCCACTGTGTGCTTTCCTCAAGGCCCCTCTCACTTTTTCCTCATCGATGCCCTCAGTGTGTTTCCCCCCGTCCCACACCAAAGGGGGGGGGGGGGCAGGGAAGGGGGGGGGGGTGGGGGGACATTTATGTGCTTCGGGGGGGCAATGGCAAACAAGAGAGGGGGGGGCCCTGGCAGGGGTTTTTCATGGGTGATTTTTGACCTCAAAGGGGGGGGGGCTGGGGGGGGGGGACCGGGGGGGCAAATCTCTGAAAGGGGGGGGCCCCAGCCCTCTGGGGGGGCTTTTTCAGGGGGCCGGGGGGGGGGCCAGGGGCAAAGGGGGGGCCTGCTGGATTGGAAGGCCCGGGGCATTCTCTCAGGGGATTCATCATGGCTGGGGGGGGCCCCCACCACCCCAGGCTGCTGCTGGCTCTGGAGGAAGGGAAATGGTGATGGTGGGAGGGCCCCCACCCCTGGGGGGGGCCAGAGAGGGGGACCCCAAGAGGGGGATGTAGGGGGAAGCCCAAAGAGGGTTTTTCCTGTGCCTGAAGGACCCTATGGGTGTGGCTGGGGCCCAGGGGGTGTGGGGGCCCCAGGTGGGGTTCGGGGCCCCACGCTTTCCTTCCCCCAACACAGAAAAACACGGGCGTTTTCTAAGTCCTGAAAACCTGGGAGGGGGGGGGGTGGGGGGGGACACAGCCTGATAGTTCCTGCTTCAGTGTGGCTCTAAAAATCAGGGGGGGACTCCCCTTGCCCCCTTCCACACAGGGCTCAAGGGGGGCCAGGCTGGGGCATTTTTTCCCACCATCCCCTCAGAGGGGATGGGGGACCCCTGGAGGGGGCAGGGGGGGGACGGAAAAAGGAAAACTCAATTTTCTTTCAGAGCTGGGGGAGGGGGGGGGGGACGTTGCGCCACACTCAGGGGGACCTGCCCACGGAGGGGGGGGAAAGGTGGCGGGGGGCCCCCACCAAATCTGGGGTCCCTGCTGCTCCCACCACATGGGGCTTTTTCCCCACCCGTGAAAGAGCAGCTCTCTCTGTTTCTGTGTTTTTTAAAGGTACTGCCGCTGCTGAGAGATCAAACTCACGTCCTGGGGAGGCAGGGGGGGACCCTGGGGGGGCCTCGTTTTACAGATCTGTGTCATTATTTACGTTCCCCTCCTCCTCTGCCTTTTCCTGTAGGCATTGGTTCTTCAATGGGAAATCTCTGTTAAAAAACAGAGGAGGAAAAGAGAGGAAAAAAAAAAACGATCTGGGGGCTTTATATAAAAAACGTGTAAAAATGGGACTCATTGGGGGGGGACCCCAGGCTCCAGGGGGAACCTGGGCCCCCAGAAGGGGGCCGGGGCATTTTTCCTGGGGGGGGACAGACATCAAGGTGCTTCATGGGGGGGGGGGGGACCCATTGCTTGCTCGCCATGTGGGGGAATATGGGGGGAAGGGAAAGGCACGTGGGCGTGGGGGGGGGCCTGGGAAAAAACCCTAAACACAACGCGCGGGGGGGGACCCTGCTGAAAGCACGAAGGATCAGGGGGGGGTGTGGGGGGCCTTTCCATCTCAGGAGAGAGCAAAGGCCCGAAAAAATGTGAAAAAAACTCAGGGTCACACAAAAAAAAACCCGTGGGGGGGCCTTGGGGGACACAGGGCAGCTCAGGGGACCCTGGGGTTTCCTTGCTGGGAAAAAAAATTGGAGGCCCCCTGGGATTGAGGGCAGGCAGCTCAGGGCTCCTTCGGGGGCCATGAGGGGGGCCCCAGGTCCCACCTAATCCGAAAGGGCTTTTCTCTGAGAGAGCTCACCGTGGAAGTGAGCAGCAGCCGTGAAAAAAAGTGTGATGGACTCGCCAAAAAACCACTGGGACATATAGGGGGGGGGGACCATGGGGGACCCCGCGCTCGGGCTCCCCCAAACGCCCCCCTGTTGTCTCGGGCATCTGTTTTTTCTTAGTCTGTGTGTTCTTCTTTCTCCCCCCACAAGCCGTTTGCTCCTCGGGCCCCTTTATGCTGGGGAGCGCTTCCCTGTTCTGGGGCTCTGGGGACCGGGGACCCCCCCCCCCCCCACTGGTGCACAAAAAAAAAACTCACTGAGGGGGGGGGCAGGGGCCCGGCAAAACCCTCCCTGGGCTGGGGGGGGAAGGACTCCCCCTCGGAGCAAACTCAGGGGAAAGCCGGGGGGACCAAAAACTTCCCTGGGGGCCCTCCTGCAGGGGGGGACACTGTCTAATGCAAAAAACCATTCAGCACACCATCATTCATTGCCCCCCTGGGGTTCCCCCCAGGGGCCCCGACGCTTCTGGGTTGGGGCCACCTGCCCCCAACCTCCGCTGGGTCATTTTTGTACGCACCACTGCGTTTACAGGAGAGCCAAAACTCAGGGGGCCACAGTCATTTTCCCGCCCCCCAAAAACCACAGTGTGTTGGCCTTCCCCCCACGTAAAAAACCACCCCTGAGTGGGGGGGTGGGCGAAGCCAGCTGGAAGCTGAGAGCAGGAAAGGGGGGGACTCCGGGGGAAAAAACGGGGGGAAGGCAGGCCAGGCCCCCCGGGGACCCGGCGGGGGGGGGGGGGTGGGGACAGGGGGGGGGACCCTGTGGGGTCACTGTGTGGGGGGACCATGTCCCCCTCTCTGCCCCTCGTGGGGCCAGCCCATTTTCCCCCATTCACAAGGAAGGGGGGGGGAACAGTCCGTCAGCACAAAACACCGAGGGGGGGGTGAAGGGGGCCCCACCCTGGGGGCCCCACCAGGAGGGGGGCCTCTCGGGGGGTTTACTTGGACTTTCCCAACCACAAAAAGGTTTTTCCAGCACCCCCAGCCCTCTCCCTCCGCCTCATTTCTGGGGGCAGCTGCTGGCTCTCGGGGCCAGGGAGGGGGACCAGCCCCCCCCATTAAAAACAACACCTCACTCCCAGTGGGAATCCCCCCCCCCTAGCGAGAGGGGCATGGGGGGGGGGCCTTTCCCCCACATCTGAGTGGCCCCCTGCTCCCTTTGCCCTTTTCCCTCCTGCCCCACTGCGTGTGTTGCCTTCCCTGCACCCCAGGGGGGGGGGGGCCCCGTGCTCTTACCTTTTTCATATTTCCCCCCCAACTCCCCGCCCCCCCACTGGGGGCTAGCGCTGCTGTTCCCCCATTCCGGGGGTCAGCAGCAGCAGAAAACCCCAACTTCTCCACCCACTTTTTGCGCTTCCTTTTCTACCACCTCCCATGGGGAGCTCCTTCAAAAAACATCTGTCTTGCTATGCACACACAGGCTCTGCTTTTCACACTCACATTCACAGCACCCCTGCTGGTGCGTGGGGGGCCACCGGGGTCCACACTGGTTCTCTGTGTGGCACCTGGGCAGGGGGGGGCCTACGCCACACAGCCCAGGGGTTCCGTTCCGTGTCATGTCAGCAGAGGGAGGGGGGGACAATCACTGCGCACCCCACACACAAACCCTCTCTCCAGGGGCCCATTCGGGGGGGGGAAAATCAGGGGACAACGGAAAAAGGGGGCTCAGGGGCCCGTGGGGGACCCTGGGATTTACTTTGGCCTAGGGTGCCTCCCTCTCTTTTTACCTCTGTCATATTTTTTTTTTAAAAAACTGAAAACTAAACTCAAAAAAAAGCAGATGGGGGGAGGAAGGGGGGTCTTGGGGGCAGGGGGGGGCATGTGTCTTGTAAAAAAACCAGGCAAAAATTCCCAACCAACCCCCCTCCTTTGCAGAAAGTCTAGGGGGACCCCCATTTCCTGGGGGGGAAAAGGAGGAGGGAAGGGGGGAAACGGGGTTTGCGCTGGGGGGGGAGGATTGGTCTGTCCCTTCTCTTGCCCCTGGGGGGGGGGGACGCCCCAGTTTGCGGCCCAGGGGGGGGCTCTCTCTGCCCTGAATTGGGATGGGGGAGGGGGGGCTGGGGGGCGTTGTGGGAGGGCTGGGGAAGGCCCGGGGAGGGGGCCCCGGGGGGGGGGGGACAGGGGCGTTCGGGGGCCCCCCCCACCCCAACCCCCTTACATGTTTGGGGGAGGGTCCAGGTTTCGTTGCACGGCTGATCCCAGGAGGGGGGCTTCTGGTTTCAGCTCTTTTTCAAAAAGGTGTCTATTCTGGCTCCCAGAGGGGGTTGCCGTCCTCTCTCCTCCTCCAAGTCCTTCCTCAAGCGGGGGTGAGCGGGGGACTGAAAAAGAGGAGGGGGGGACCCCACAATGTCTCCCCCACCCCCCACGGGGGGGGCCCCCTGTGGGGGCTTCCCCTGCTGGGGGAAAAAAAAAACTGGCTCCCCCAAGGGAAAAAAGAAAAAAAAAAGGGCCATGCGCCACACACAAGAGATGGGGGCCCATTTTTCGGTAGGTAGGGGAGGCTTTTAAACCCGTCGGAAAGGGGGGACCCAAACACAGCCAATGGACATTGGGGGATGGGGGAGGGCCAAAGTGTGCACACCGGGCCAGTCGGGGGGCAGCCCCACTTGCCCCACGTGTGTGGGGGCCCACTGAGCACTTTGGAAAAAACGCAGCCAAAGCCAGTCTCTGAGCTGGGGAGGCGCCCATAAGTTGCAAAAAAAATGGTTGTACAAGCAGGTTTCTGAGGGGGGGACTTCCACAAGCCATTTTTTGAAAAAAGGAAATGTAAAAAAAAACTATCTCTCATTAATAAAAAGCTGCCCGGGGCGGGGGTTGGGTGGCTCAGTGGGGATGGGAGGGGGGGCCTTTTCCCATGCACCAACCCAGGGAGTTTCACTGGTTGTGAGATGGCCTTGGGCTTGGTCAAGGGAAACAACCACCCCCCAGGATGAGCGATTGATTCGATCCCCAGGAGGGGGGGGGGTGGCAGAAAGGGCAGGGGGGGCCCCATCACAGATTTCTCTCTCTCATCATTCATTTGATGTTTTCCATTCCCCCTCTCTCCCTCTTCCCCCTTTTCCCTCTCTCTGGACATCAATTCAAAAATAAATAAATGGGGACGGGGGCTGGGATAGGGGAATTTTTTGGGGGCCGAGGTGGTTTCAAAACTCCTGATCCAGGGAATATCAATCCGGTGGGGAGGGGGGGGGCAGAAAAAAAAGCCCCAAGCTTTGGGCTTTCAAAAAAAAAAAACGGGAGTCCCCAGGGGGGGGGGGACCCACTTAGCTCAGAGGGGTATGAGGGGACGGGGGTCCCCCCCCCCCAGCTCCCAAAAAAGGGGCATTTGCGAGAAATTCAATGCGCGATTGCCCACGGGGGAGCACAGAGGAAGCACAACAGTGCTCAGCCGAGGGAGGGGGAGGGGAGAAGGGAAAAAAACGGGGCCACTTGGCTGTTTTTCCATTGCACCCACCCCCCCGACCCCCTGCAAAAAAGCCAAGTCAGAACCCGAAAAAAACCGGTTTTTTTAGTTGCAGCGGGAGGAGGAGGTAGAGGGTCGGGGACCACGACCCCACGGGGGACTAAAGGGGGCCCTGAGTTTTCCATTTTCCGGTTCAAGGGGCATTATGGCCCCAGGGTTTTGCCGGCTGGATCCCCCCGCTGGGGGTGCTGTAGGATAGGAGGCAGCTGAAAAACGATGATTCTTCTCTGTCACACCAATTGATGTTTTTCTCTTCTCTCTCTCTTCCTCCTCTCCCGTGTTTTCTCTCTCTCAAATTCAATAAAAAAAAAATGTTTGTACTTAAAAAAAAAAAAAAAAAAGCAAAGGGTTCCCCGGTTGGCAAGGTTCTTTTTCTAAAAAACACAACATCCCCCCCACCAGCCAAGGTTTGCTTGTCCCGTTTTTTTAAACGGGGCCTCTGGGCTTTCCTCTCGGGGCCTCTGGGGGGGGGGGACGTTTCACACACCCCCCAGTTTCTTTTGGGGCCCAGAGGACGGGCCCCAATGCGGGGAACCCTTTGGGGGGAACCTGGCTGAGGCCCCCCAGGGCTGTTTTCAGCCCCAGGGGGGCAGGGGCCCGGGGTCCACGCCTGGTGTCCTGAGGGGCCCACCAGCCCCAGGGCCTTCACCTCGCCCACTGGGGGGACGACCTTTCATCTTTCGTCAGCGTGTGATTTTCCTTTGGGGGGGGGGACCGTTTTTTGCTCCGCCCATTTCCATCTCGTCGTGGTTTACAAGTTTCTGGGAGATCCGGAAAAAATTCTTGCTGCTGCTCGTTTTCCTCAGGGGAGGGCCCTGCAGCTCCCGGTTTTTCGGTGGCGGGGCGCAGGCTTTCCCCTCCTTGCTCCCCCCTTGCAGCGCTGCTCGGGTCCAGGGGAGGGGTGGGAGTCTGGGGGGTGCAGAGGCCCCGCAGGGGGGGGCCCAGGGGGCTGGGGGAGGCCACGCCCCCAGCCTCTGTGGCCCAGGTGTGTGCGGCCCTCCATCAGGGGGAAACCCCACCACCGCTTCTGGGGGCCCTCCAGGGGGTTGGGTTTTCCCGTGTTGTAAATGGAGGGGGCTGAGGCCACAATCAGCGGTTTTCTCAGACTGGACTGGTGGGTTCCGCTGGGGTTTTTCTATTTGCTTGCCCACCCCCCCAACTTGCCCCCCAGTATGGGGGGGGGGGGGGGGGACACAGGGGACCAGGGGACAGGAAGGCTCGGGGGACCCCCACTTCCACAAACAGAGGCCCTGGCCTGTGGACAAACCCCCCTTTTCCCATGTTAAGGGGCTTGGGCAGATTCCGCCTTGTTGGAAAAAAAAGGGGTTCTTTGCACACTGAAAAAACACTTTTGAAAAAAAAAAAATGGAAAATCAGGAAACATTCTCTTTGCTCTGGATAAAAAAAACTCTGGTTCCCTTTGCCCCAGCTCTTTTTCTCCCCAGTCCCCAAGTCCCTTTTTCTGATTTTCAAACTCCTGAGACCAAATTAAAATAGGAGATTCTTTTTCTGGGGAGCAGCATTATGTAAAAAAGGGACCATGGGGACATCAGCAATTATCATCATTTTTCATCATTCATTTCATCATCCAATTCATTCATTTTATTTACCCGGGACTGGCATTTTCCTGGGGGGGTAAAAAGGGGTTCTACCTGGAAAAAATTCTCCCCATGGACCAGGGGGGGGGGCTCATGGGATCAATGTGTGGGAAAACCACCAGAAGGGGGGCCCTGTTTTGGGGGCCCACCCACAGGGCCCTTTGTTATTTTTAATTTCCAATAATTAAATTAGGTTAGTCAATATTTTTAAAAAATGTCATTGATCAAGTTTTTTCACATCCAAAACCCACTCAGCTTTTTTGCCCTTTTTTGGGGGTGGGGGAGAAGAGAGGGGGATAAAGCAAAAAAGTGGTCCCTGGTAGGGGTTAGGTGGGGGCTGCAGGCAGTTTGACAGCAGAGGGACCAGCGCTGTGGGACAGCCGTCCGGGGCCGGATTTGGGGGCTGGCGATTTCCCCAGTTTCAAGGGGGGCCATGTAAATTGCTGGGGCATTGTGTGGGAGATTGCTCAGCTAGCGGGCATAGTAGGGTTGTGGGGGTTGTGGTGCTGTAGGGGCATTTCTAGTATGGATGTGTCTTTTCCTTCTACGGCCATCACGGTTTGTTTTTCTTCCTTTTTCTTCTCCTCCTCACCCCCTCCCCTTTCCCCACTCTCTTCTGAAAGGTTTCAGTGGGAAAAAAATTATTTATCCTGAGATGGAGGATTAAATTTTTTTTTAAAAAGCAAGAAATAAATGAAAGGGATTAGGGCATGGGGGGACCGGTTCGGCAGGCACGGGGGCCTGCCTTCCCAGGCTGTGGGACACGGGGGCCTTTCAAGGGGAGGGTGTAGGTATTTCTCCTGCGAGGGCGGCCTGGGGCTTCTAGTTGGGCTTTCCTGACAAACTCCCCCTTCCCCCCACCCTGCTGGGACCCCTTTGCCCTGGGCCCCCCCAAGGCAGGCACAACCTGATATTTGATTTTTTCGCCCCCCAATGTTATATTTAAAAACAAAGGCTAGTGTTGCGGAAAAGGCTAAGGGCTTTTTTCCTGTGGCTTCCCACACACCTCTGGGTGTGGGACACCAAAAAAAACCTGGATTTGATCCGATCCTACTGGGGGCCACTACACTCAGGATTGACCTTTTTGTTTTTTGAAAAAACAAACTTTATTTTACTTCGGGGGGAGGGCCTCATTTCCTCCCTTTTTGAAAAAAAAAAAAGGGATTTAATGTTTAGCGCCGTCCAATTTCTCCCCCCCACGAATTTTCGGCATGGCAAGGTTAATTGTCCTATTTGAAGCCACTTTGCAAGCAAAGGGTTATAACATTGGCTTCAAAAGGGGGGGCGGGGGGGGGGTGCCCAAGGATTCTAAAAAACTTCTTTAAATAACGGGCTCCCAAGGGACGCCAGGTTTGAAGGGGGTAGGTAATATAGATTGCCCCAACAACGCAATGGCTTGGGCCCGTTAAGGATGGATCAGGAAGGGGGGGGGAAATGGTGATATTCACACCTGATTTTCACTAGATGGGAGACATTGTACTCACTTGGCGATAGGTTAGGGATAGGGGGCCTAAATTTCAAGGGGGCCTAAAATTTTTAGGGGGGCCCATTATGCAAATTGCTTTAGGGACCTACGGCCGCCCCATAAACATTTCTTAGGCCACCGGGGGGGGTGAGGGGTTCTTTAATTATTATCTTTCACGTGAGGGGAGAGTTTGATTTTTAACTTCAAAACCAAGGGGAAAAGGGGGCCAGGGGTCTTAAAAAAAACCTTTACGCCCGCGCTCCTTTTACTGGAGGGGGATACAAGGGATTTACAGGTCCCCTTTTTTTTCAGGAATATAACCTGGGGCCAAACACAGCTAAAGGTTTCCGAGAGGGGTTTTTTTTATGCTGGGGTCAAAAAAAACACAAAGCCCAAGCTATTTAGCTAAAGTAAGTTGTTGGATTTTATAGATTTTAGGGAGGGGGGGGCAGGGCTCCAAGAGCATTTTATGCCTTGTTATCCTAACATCGTTTTCTTTCAATGGGGCTCTTCTTTTTATTTTTCAGGTTTGGGGAAAAGAAGCTGCTTCATTTTTATTGGCACCAGTGGGGTAGTTTCTGGTGGATGGTGTACATTGGCTGTTTTCTAATGTGTGTTATTTTTTGGAAATTTACAAAATTTATTCTATTCGTGGTTTTTTTTTTTTAATCAAATTCACAAATTCCGTCTCCTTCTTACTCCCCCGGGCCCCTATATTGAGCCATATTAAAAAATTTCTTTTTAGGTACGTCCCCCCCCCATTAATACTTTGAATTTTTTAAAAAAAAAAAATGGTTGAGATTTTGTATTTGTAAAATTGATTTTTCAGATCCATATGGGGGGTAGGGAGTTGAGATTCCTGTAGTAGGAGGGGGGTCTGGGGGGCTAAAATACGGATATACCACTTTTGGCAATTGATTTAGGAATCATTTTTCATACACCTTGAGGGCCCTGGCAAAACCCGATATTAGTTGCACCATTGAGGGTTTTACTTTCAGAAATTCGGGGAATTCCATCCGGGGGGTGGGGAAAAACTGTCTTTTTTTTAAAAAAAATCGATGTATTTTCTACCCTTTTATTTTTCTTTTTGTTTTTTTTGATGGTATTAGGCTATTATGCTCTTTTGTTTTTGCTATTATTTTATGTAGCTGGGTATTAGGGAGGTAGGGAGTATTACATCGTACCCCCTTTAATTTTAACAAAATTTTTATATCTTCCCAATGGTTATATTGGGCCACTTTTATAGCATAGGTATAAAGAATGGTTTTTACAATTGTTTTACTTTCCCCCGGGGGGGGGGGGGGGGGGGGGGGGGGGGGGGGGGGGGGGGGGGGGGGGGTTTTTTTTTTGGGGGGGGGGGGGGGGGGGGGGGGGGGGGGGGGGGGGGGGGGGGGGGGGGGGGGGGGGGGGGGGGGGGGGTTTTTTTTTTTTTTTTTGGGGGGGGGGGGGGGGGGGGGGGGGGGGGGGGGGGGGGGGGGGGGGGGGGGGGGGGTTTTTTCCTTTTGGGGGGGGGGGGGGGGGGGGGGGGGGGGGGGGGGGGGGGGGGGGGGGGTTTTTTTTTTGGGGGGGGGGGGGGGGGGGGGGGGGGTTTTTTTTTTTAAAAAAAAAAAATAAAAAAAAAAAAACAAAAAAAAAAAAAAAAAAAAAAAAAAAAAAAAAAAAAAAAAAAAAAAAAAAAAAAAAAAAAAAAAAATTTTTTTTTGGGGGGGGGGGGGGGGGGGGGGGGGGGGGGGGGGGGGGGGGGGGGGGGGGGGGGGGGGGGGGGGGGGGGGGGGGGGGGGGGGGGGGGGGGGGGGGGGGGGGGGGGGGGGGGGGGGGGGGGGGGGGGGGGGGGGGGGGGGGGGGGGGGGGGGGGGGGGGGGGGGGGGGGGGGGGGGGGGGGGGGGGGGGGGGGGGGGGGGGGGGGGGGGGGGGGGGGGGGGGGGGGGGGGGGGGGGGGGGGGGGGGGGGGGGGGGGGGGGGGGGGGGGGGGGGGGGGGGGGGGGGGGGGGGGGGGGGGGGGGGGGGGGGGGGGGGGGGGGGGGGGGGGGGGGGGGGGGGGGGGGGGGGGGGGGGGTTTTTTTTTTTGGGGGGGGGTTTTTTTTTTTTTTTTTTTTTTTTTTTTTTTTTTTTTTTTTTTTTTTTTTTTTTTTTTTTTTTTTTTTTTTTTTTTTTTTTTTTTTTTTTTTTTTTTTTTTTTTTTTTTTTTTTTTTTTTTTTTTTTTTTTTTTTTTTTTTTTTTTTTTTTTTTTTTTTTTTTTTTTTTTTTTTTTTTTTTTTTTTTTTTTTTTTTTTTTTTTTTTTTTGGGGGGGGGGGGGGGGGGGGGGGGGGGGGGGGGGGGGGGGGGGGGGGGGGGGGGGGGGGGGGGGGGGGGGGGGGGGGGGGGGGGGGGGGGGGGGGGGGGGGGGGGGGGGGGGGGGGGGGGGGGGGGGGGGGGGGGGGGGGGGGGGGGGGGGGGGGGGGGGGGGGGGGGGGGGGGGGGGGGGGGGGGGGGGGGGGAAAAAAAAAAAAAAAAAAAAAAAAAAAAAAAAAAAAAAAAAAAAAAAAAAAAAAAAAAAAAAAAAAAAAGGGGGGGGGGGGGGGGGGGGGGGGGGGGGGGGGGGGGGGGGGGGGGGGGGGGGGGGGGGGGGGGGGGGGGGGGGGGGGGGGGGGGGGGGGGGGGGGGGGGGGGGGGGGGGGGGGGGGGGGGGGGGGGGGGGGGGGGGGGGGGGGGGGGGGGGGGGGGGGGGGGGGGGGGGGGGGGGGGGGGGGGGGGGGGGGGGGGGGGGGGGGGGGGGGGGGGGGGGGGGGGGGGGGGGGGGGGGGGGGGGGGGGGGGGGGGGGGGGGGGGGGGGGGGGGGGGGGGGGGGGGGGGGGGGGGGGGGGGGGGGGGGGGGGGGGGGGGGGGGGGGGGGGGGGGGGGGGGGGGGGGGGGGGGGGGGGGGGGGGGGGGGGGGGGGGGGGGGGGGGGGGGGGGGGGGGGGGGGGGGGGGGGGGGGGGGGGGGGTTTTTTTTTTTTTTTTTTTTTTTTTTTTTTTTTTTTTTTTTTTTTTTTTTTTTTTTTTTTTTTTTTTTTGGGGGGGGGGGGGGGGGGTTTTTTGGGGGGGGGGGGGGGGGGGGGGGGGGGGGGGGGGGGGGGGGGGGGGGGGGGGGGGGGGGGGGGGGGGGGGGGGGGGGGGGGGGGGGGGGGGGGGGGGGGGGGGGGGGGGGGGGGGGGGGGGGGGGGGGGGGGGGGGGGGGGGGGGGGGGGGGGGGGGGGGGGGGGGGGGGGGGGGGGGGGGGGGGGGGGGGGGGGGGGGGGGGGGGGGGGGGGGGGGGGGGGGGGGGGGGGGGGGGGGGGGGGGGGGGGGGGGGGGGGGGGGGGGGGGGGGGGGGGGGGGGGGGGGGGGGGGGGGGGGGGGGGGGGGGGGGGGGGGGGGGGGGGGGGGGGGGGGGGGGGGGGGGGGGGGGGGGGGGGGGGGGGGGGGGGGGGGGGGGGGGGGGGGGGGGGGGGGGGGGGGGGGGGGGGGGGGGGGGGGGGGGGGGGGGGGGGGGGGGGGGGGGGGGGGGGGGGGGGGGGGGGGGGGGGGGGGGGGGGGGGGGGGGGGGGGGGTTTTTTTTTTTTTTTTTTTTTTTGGGGGGGGGGGGGGGGGGGGGGGGGGGGGGGGGGGGGGGGGGGGGGGGGGGGGGGGGGGGGGGGGGGGGGGGGGGGGGGGGGGGGGGGGGGGGGGGGGGGGGGGGGGGGGGGGGGGGGGGGGGGGGGGGGGGGGGGGGGGGGGGGGGGGGGGGGGGGGGGGGGGGGGGGGGGGGGGGGGGGGGGGGGGGGGGGGGGGGGGGGGGGGGGGGGGGGGGGGGGGGGGGGGGGGGGGGGGGGGGGGGGGGGGGGGGGGGGGGGGGGGGGGGGGGGGGGGGGGGGGGGGGGGGGGGGGGGGGGGGGGGGGGGGGGGGGGGGGGGGGGGGGGGGGGGGGGGGGGGGGGGGGGGGGGGGGGGGGGGGGGGGGGGGGGGGGGGGGGGGGGGGGGGGGGGGGGGGGGGGGGGGGGGGGGGGGGGGGGGGGGGGGGGGGGGGGGGGGGGGGGGGGGGGGGGGGGGGGGGGGGGGGGGGGGGGGGGGGGGGGGGGGGGGGGGGGGGGGGGGGGGGGGGGGGGGGGGGGGGGGGGGGGGGGGGGGGGGGGGGGGGGGGGGGGGGGGGGGGGGGGGGGGGGGGGGGGGGGGGGGGGGGGGGGGGGGGGGGGGGGGGGGGGGGGGGGGGGGGGGGGGGGGGGGGGGGGGGGGGGGGGGGGGGGGGGGGGGGGGGGGGGGGGGGGGGGGGGGGGGGGGGGGGGGGGGGGGGGGGGGGGGGGGGGGGGGGGGGGGGGGGGGGGGGGGGGGGGGGGGGGGGGGGGGGGGGGGGGGGGGGGGGGGGGGGGGGGGGGGGGGGGGGGGGGGGGGGGGGGGGGGGGGGGGGGGGGGGGGGGGGGGGGGGGGGGGGGGGGGGGGGGGGGGGGGGGGGGGGGGGGGGGGGGGGGGGGGGGGGGGGGGGGGGGGGGGGGGGGGGGGGGGGGGGGGGGGGGGGGGGGGGGGGGGGGGGGGGGGGGGGGGGGGGGGGGTGGGGGGGGGGGGGGGGGGGGGGGGGGGGGGGGGGGGGGGGGGGGGGGGGGGGGGGGGGGGGGGGGGGGGGGGGGGGGGGGGGGGGGGGGGGGGGGGGGGGGGGGGGGGGGGGGGGGGGGGGGGGGGGGGGGGGGGGGGGGGGGGGGGGGGGGGGGGGGGGGGGGGGGGGGGGGGGGGGGGGGGGGGGGGGGGGGGGGGGGGGGGGGGGGGGGGGGGGGGGGGGGGGGGGGGGGGGGGGGGGGGGGGGGGGGGGGGGGGGGGGGGGGGGGGGGGGGGGGGGGGGGGGGGGGGGGGGGGGGGGGGGGGGGGGGGGGGGGGGGGGGGGGGGGGGGGGGGGGGGGGGGGGGGGGGGGGGGGGGGGGGGGGGGGGGGGGGGGGGGGGGGGGGGGGGGGGGGGGGGGGGGGGGGGGGGGGGGGGGGGGGGGGGGGGGGGGGGGGGGGGGGGGGGGGGGGGGGGGGGGGGGGGGGGGGGGGGGGGGGGGGGGGGGGGGGGGGGGGGGGGGGGGGGGGGGGGGGGGGGGGGGGGGGGGGGGGGGGGGGGGGGGGGGGGGGGGGGGGGGGGGGGGGGGGGGGGGGGGGGGGGGGGGGGGGGGGGGGGGGGGGGGGGGGGGGGGGGGGGGGGGGGGGGGGGGGGGGGGGGGGGGGGGGGGGGGGGGGGGGGGGGGGGGGGGGGGGGGGGGGGGGGGGGGGGGGGGGGGGGGGGGGGGGGGGGGGGGGGGGGGGGGGGGGGGGGGGGGGGGGGGGGGGGGGGGGGGGGGGGGGGGGGGGGGGGGGGGGGGGGGGGGGGGGGGGGGGGGGGGGGGGGGGGGGGGGGGGGGGGGGGGGGGGGGGGGGGGGGGGGGGGGGGGGGGGGGGGGGGGGGGGGGGGGGGGGGGGGGGGGGGGGGGGGGGGGGGGGGGGGGGGGGGGGGGGGGGGGGGGGGGGGGGGGGGGGGGGGGGGGGGGGGGGGGGGGGGGGGGGGGGGGGGGGGGGGGGGGGGGGGGGGGGGGGGGGGGGGGGGGGGGGGGGGGGGGGGGGGGGGGGGGGGGGGGGGGGGGGGGGGGGGGGGGGGGGGGGGGGGGGGGGGGGGGGGGGGGGGGGGGGGGGGGGGGGGGGGGGGGGGGGGGGGGGGGGGGGGGGGGGGGGGGGGGGGGGGGGGGGGGGGGGGGGGGGGGGGGGGGGGGGGGGGGGGGGGGGGGGGGGGGGGGGGGGGGGGGGGGGGGGGGGGGGGGGGGGGGGGGGGGGGGGGGGGGGGGGGGGGGGGGGGGGGGGGGGGGGGGGGGGGGGGGGGGGGGGGGGGGGGGGGGGGGGGGGGGGGGGGGGGGGGGGGGGGGGGGGGGGGGGGGGGGGGGGGGGGGGGGGGGGGGGGGGGGGGGGGGGGGGGGGGGGGGGGGGGGGGGGGGGGGGGGGGGGGGGGGGGGGGGGGGGGGGGGGGGGGGGGGGGGGGGGGGGGGGGGGGGGGGGGGGGGGGGGGGGGGGGGGGGGGGGGGGGGGGGGGGGGGGGGGGGGGGGGGGGGGGGGGGGGGGGGGGGGGGGGGGGGGGGGGGGGGGGGGGGGGGGGGGGGGGGGGGGGGGGGGGGGGGGGGGGGGGGGGGGGGGGGGGGGGGGGGGGGGGGGGGGGGGGGGGGGGGGGGGGGGGGGGGGGGGGGGGGGGGGGGGGGGGGGGGGGGGGGGGGGGGGGGGGGGGGGGGGGGGGGGGGGGGGGGGGGGGGGGGGGGGGGGGGGGGGGGGGGGGGGGGGGGGGGGGGGGGGGGGGGGGGGGGGGGGGGGGGGGGGGGGGGGGGGGGGGGGGGGGGGGGGGGGGGGGGGGGGGGGGGGGGGGGGGGGGGGGGGGGGGGGGGGGGGGGGGGGGGGGGGGGGGGGGGGGGGGGGGGGGGGGGGGGGGGGGGGGGGGGGGGGGGGGGGGGGGGGGGGGGGGGGGGGGGGGGGGGGGGGGGGGGGGGGGGGGGGGGGGGGGGGGGGGGGGGGGGGGGGGGGGGGGGGGGGGGGGGGGGGGGGGGGGGGGGGGGGGGGGGGGGGGGGGGGGGGGGGGGGGGGGGGGGGGGGGGGGGGGGGGGGGGGGGGGGGGGGGGGGGGGGGGGGGGGGGGGGGGGGGGGGGGGGGGGGGGGGGGGGGGGGGGGGGGGGGGGGGGGGGGGGGGGGGGGGGGGGGGGGGGGGGGGGGGGGGGGGGGGGGGGGGGGGGGGGGGGGGGGGGGGGGGGGGGGGGGGGGGGGGGGGGGGGGGGGGGGGGGGGGGGGGGGGGGGGGGGGGGGGGGGGGGGGGGGGGGGGGGGGGGGGGGGGGGGGGGGGGGGGGGGGGGGGGGGGGGGGGGGGGGGGGGGGGGGGGGGGGGGGGGGGGGGGGGGGGGGGGGGGGGGGGGGGGGGGGGGGGGGGGGGGGGGGGGGGGGGGGGGGGGGGGGGGGGGGGGGGGGGGGGGGGGGGGGGGGGGGGGGGGGGGGGGGGGGGGGGGGGGGGGGGGGGGGGGGGGGGGGGGGGGGGGGGGGGGGGGGGGGGGGGGGGGGGGGGGGGGGGGGGGGGGGGGGGGGGGGGGGGGGGGGGGGGGGGGGGGGGGGGGGGGGGGGGGGGGGGGGGGGGGGGGGGGGGGGGGGGGGGGGGGGGGGGGGGGGGGGGGGGGGGGGGGGGGGGGGGGGGGGGGGGGGGGGGGGGGGGGGGGGGGGGGGGGGGGGGGGGGGGGGGGGGGGGGGGGGGGGGGGGGGGGGGGGGGGGGGGGGGGGGGGGGGGGGGGGGGGGGGGGGGGGGGGGGGGGGGGGGGGGGGGGGGGGGGGGGGGGGGGGGGGGGGGGGGGGGGGGGGGGGGGGGGGGGGGGGGGGGGGGGGGGGGGGGGGGGGGGGGGGGGGGGGGGGGGGGGGGGGGGGGGGGGGGGGGGGGGGGGGGGGGGGGGGGGGGGGGGGGGGGGGGGGGGGGGGGGGGGGGGGGGGGGGGGGGGGGGGGGGGGGGGGGGGGGGGGGGGGGGGGGGGGGGGGGGGGGGGGGGGGGGGGGGGGGGGGGGGGGGGGGGGGGGGGGGGGGGGGGGGGGGGGGGGGGGGGGGGGGGGGGGGGGGGGGGGGGGGGGGGGGGGGGGGGGGGGGGGGGGGGGGGGGGGGGGGGGGGGGGGGGGGGGGGGGGGGGGGGGGGGGGGGGGGGGGGGGGGGGGGGGGGGGGGGGGGGGGGGGGGGGGGGGGGGGGGGGGGGGGGGGGGGGGGGGGGGGGGGGGGGGGGGGGGGGGGGGGGGGGGGGGGGGGGGGGGGGGGGGGGGGGGGGGGGGGGGGGGGGGGGGGGGGGGGGGGGGGGGGGGGGGGGGGGGGGGGGGGGGGGGGGGGGGGGGGGGGGGGGGGGGGGGGGGGGGGGGGGGGGGGGGGGGGGGGGGGGGGGGGGGGGGGGGGGGGGGGGGGGGGGGGGGGGGGGGGGGGGGGGGGGGGGGGGGGGGGGGGGGGGGGGGGGGGGGGGGGGGGGGGGGGGGGGGGGGGGGGGGGGGGGGGGGGGGGGGGGGGGGGGGGGGGGGGGGGGGGGGGGGGGGGGGGGGGGGGGGGGGGGGGGGGGGGGGGGGGGGGGGGGGGGGGGGGGGGGGGGGGGGGGGGGGGGGGGGGGGGGGGGGGGGGGGGGGGGGGGGGGGGGGGGGGGGGGGGGGGGGGGGGGGGGGGGGGGGGGGGGGGGGGGGGGGGGGGGGGGGGGGGGGGGGGGGGGGGGGGGGGGGGGGGGGGGGGGGGGGGGGGGGGGGGGGGGGGGGGGGGGGGGGGGGGGGGGGGGGGGGGGGGGGGGGGGGGGGGGGGGGGGGGGGGGGGGGGGGGGGGGGGGGGGGGGGGGGGGGGGGGGGGGGGGGGGGGGGGGGGGGGGGGGGGGGGGGGGGGGGGGGGGGGGGGGGGGGGGGGGGGGGGGGGGGGGGGGGGGGGGGGGGGGGGGGGGGGGGGGGGGGGGGGGGGGGGGGGGGGGGGGGGGGGGGGGGGGGGGGGGGGGGGGGGGGGGGGGGGGGGGGGGGGGGGGGGGGGGGGGGGGGGGGGGGGGGGGGGGGGGGGGGGGGGGGGGGGGGGGGGGGGGGGGGGGGGGGGGGGGGGGGGGGGGGGGGGGGGGGGGGGGGGGGGGGGGGGGGGGGGGGGGGGGGGGGGGGTTTTTTTTTTTTTTTTTTTTGGGGGGGGGGGGGGGGGGGGGGGGGGGGGGGGGGGGGGGGGGGGGGGGGGGGGGGGGGGGGGGGGGGGGGGGGGGGGGGGGGGGGGGGGGGGGGGGGGGGGGGGGGGGGGGGGGGGGGGGGGGGGGGGGGGGGGGGGGGGGGGGGGGGGGGGGGGGGGGGGGGGGGGGGGGGGGGGGGGGGGGGGGGGGGGGGGGGGGGGGGGGGGGGGGGGGGGGGGGGGGGGGGGGGGGGGGGGGGGGGGGGGGGGGGGGGGGGGGGGGGGGGGGGGGGGGGGGGGGGGGGGGGGGGGGGGGGGGGGGGGGGGGGGGGGGGGGGGGGGGGGGGGGGGGGGGGGGGGGGGGGGGGGGGGGGGGGGGGGGGGGGGGGGGGGGGGGGGGGGGGGGGGGGGGGGGGGGGGGGGGGGGGGGGGGGGGGGGGGGGGGGGGGGGGGGGGGGGGGGGGGGGGGGGGGGGGGGGGGGGGGGGGGGGGGGGGGGGGGGGGGGGGGGGGGGGGGGGGGGGGGGGGGTTTTTTTTTTTTTTTTTTTTTTTTTTTTTAAAAGGGGGGGGGGGGGGGGGGGGGGGGGGGGGGGGGGGGGGGGGGGGGGGGGGGGGGGGGGGGGGGGGGGGGGGGGGGGGGGGGGGGGGGGGGGGGGGGGGGGGGGGGGGGGGGGGGGGGGGGGGGGGGGGGGGGGGGGGGGGGGGGGGGGGGGGGGGGGGGGGGGGGGGGGGGGGGGGGGGGGGGGGGGGGGGGGGGGGGGGGGGGGGGGGGGGGGGGGGGGGGGGGGGGGGGGGGGGGGGGGGGGGGGGGGGGGGGGGGGGGGGGGGGGGGGGGGGGGGGGGGGGGGGGGGGGGGGGGGGGGGGGGGGGGGGGGGGGGGGGGGGGGGGGGGGGGGGGGGGGGGGGGGGGGGGGGGGGGGGGGGGGGGGGGGGGGGGGGGGGGGGGGGGGGGGGGGGGGGGGGGGGGGGGGGGGGGGGGGGGGGGGGGGGGGGGGGGGGGGGGGGGGGGGGGGGGGGGGGGGGGGGGGGGGGGGGGGGGGGGGGGGGGGGGGGGGGGGGGGGGGGGGGGGGGGGGGGGGGGGGGGGGGGGGGGGGGGGGGGGGGGGGGGGGGGGGGGGGGGGGGGGGGGGGGGGGGGGGGGGGGGGGGGGGGGGGGGGGGGGGGGGGGGGGGGGGGGGGGGGGGGGGGGGGGGGGGGGGGGGGGGGGGGGGGGGGGGGGGGGGGGGGGGGGGGGGGGGGGGGGGGGGGGGGGGGGGGGGGGGGGGGGGGGGGGGGGGGGGGGGGGGGGGGGGGGGGGGGGGGGGGGGGGGGGGGGGGGGGGGGGGGGGGGGGGGGGGGGGGGGGGGGGGGGGGGGGGGGGGGGGGGGGGGGGGGGGGGGGGGGGGGGGGGGGGGGGGGGGGGGGGGGGGGGGGGGGGGGGGGGGGGGGGGGGGGGGGGGGGGGGGGGGGGGGGGGGGGGGGGGGGGGGGGGGGGGGGGGGGGGGGGGGGGGGGGGGGGGGGGGGGGGGGGGGGGGGGGGGGGGGGGGGGGGGGGGGGGGGGGGGGGGGGGGGGGGGGGGGGGGGGGGGGGGGGGGGGGGGGGGGGGGGGGGGTTGGGGGGGGGGGGGGGGGGGGGGGGGGGGGGGGGGGGGGGGGGGGGGGGGGGGGGGGGGGGGGGGGGGGGGGGGGGGGGGGGGGGGGGGGGGGGGGGGGGGGGGGGGGGGGGGGGGGGGGGGGGGGGGGGGGGGGGGGGGGGGGGGGGGGGGGGGGGGGGGGGGGGGGGGGGGGGGGGGGGGGGGGGGGGGGGGGGGGGGGGGGGGGGGGGGGGGGGGGGGGGGGGGGGGGGGGGGGGGGGGGGGGGGGGGGGGGGGGGGGGGGGGGGGGGGGGGGGGGGGGGGGGGGGGGGGGGGGGGGGGGGGGGGGGGGGGGGGGGGGGGGGGGAAAAAAAAAAAAAAAAAAAAAAAAAAAAAAAAAAAAAAAAAAAAAAAAAAAAAAAAAAAAAAAAAAAAAAAAAAAAAAAAAAAAAAAAAAAAAAAAAAAAAAAAAAAAAAAAAAAACCCCCCCCCCCCCCCCCCCCCCCCCCCCCCCCCCCCCCCCCCCCCCCCCCCCCCCCCCCCCCCCGGGGGGGGGGGGGGGGGGGGGGGGGGGGGGGGGGGGGGGGGGGGGGGGGGGGGGGGGGGGGGGGGGGGGGGGGGGGGGGGGGGGGGGGGGGGGGGGGGGGGGGGGGGGGGGGGGGGGGGGGGGGGGGGGGGGGGGGGGGGGGGGGGGGGGGGGGGGGGGGGGGGGGGGGGGGGGGGGGGGGGGGGGGGGGGGGGGGGGGGGGGGGGGGGGGGGGGGGGGGGGGGGGGGGGGGGGGGGGGGGGGGGGGGGGGGGGGGGGGGGGGGGGGGGGGGGGGGGGGGGGGGGGGGGGGGGGGGGGGGGGGGGGGGGGGGGGGGGGGGGGGGGGGGGGGGGGGGGGGGGGGGGGGGGGGGGGGGGGGGGGGGGGGGGGGGGGGGGGGGGGGGGGGGGGGGGGGGGGGGGGGGGGGGGGGGGGGGGGGGGGGGGGGGGGGGGGGGGGGGGGGGGGGGGGGGGGGGGGGGGGGGGGGGGGGGGGGGGGGGGGGGGGGGGGGGGGGGGGGGGGGGGGGGGGGGGGGAAAAAAAAAAAAAAAAAAAAAAAAAAAAAAAAAAAAAAAAAAAAAAAAAAAAAAAAAAAAAAAAAAAAAAAAAAAAAAAAAAAAAAAAAAAAAAAAAAAAAAAAAAAAAAAAAAAAAAAAAAAAAAAAAAAAAAAAAAAAAAAAAAAAAAAAAAAAAAAAAAAAAAAAAAAAAAAAAAAAAAAAAAAAAAAAAAAAAAAAAAAAAAAAAAAAAAAAAAAAAAAAAAAAAAAAAAAAAAAAAAAAAAAAAAAAAAAAAAAAAAAAAAAAAAAAAAAAAAAAAAAAAAAAAAAAAAAAAAAAAAAAAAAAAAAAAAAAAAAAAAAAAAAAAAAAAAAAAAAAAAAAAAAAAAAAAAAAAAAAAAAAAAAAAAAAAAAAAAAAAAAAAAAAAAAAAAAAAAAAAAAAAAAAAAAAAAAAAAAAAAAAAAAAAAAAAAAAAAAAAAAAAAAAAAAAAAAAAAAAAAAAAAAAAAAAAAAAAAAAAAAAAGGGGGGGGGGGGGGGGGGGGGGGGGGGGGGGGGGGGGGGGGGGGGGGGGGGGGGGGGGGGGGGGGGGGGGGGGGGGGGGGGGGGGGGGGGGGGGGGGGGGGGGGGGGGGGGGGGGGGGGGGGGGGGGGGGGGGGGGGGGGGGGGGGGGGGGGGGGGGGGGGGGGGGGGGGGGGGGGGGGGGGGGGGGGGGGGGGGGGGGGGGGGGGGGGGGGGGGGGGGGGGGGGGGGGGGGGGGGGGGGGGGGGGGGGGGGGGGGGGGGGGGGGGGGGGGGGGGGGGGGGGGGGGGGGGGGGGGGGGGGGGGGGGGGGGGGGGGGGGGGGGGGGGGGGGGGGGGGGGGGGGGGGGGGGGGGGGGGGGGGGGGGGGGGGGGGGGGGGGGGGGGGGGGGGGGGGGGGGGGGGGGGGGGGGGGGGGGGGGGGGGGGGGGGGGGGGGGGGGGGGGGGGGGGGGGGGGGGGGGGGGGGGGGGGGGGGGGGGGGGGGGGGGGGGGGGGGGGGGGGGGGGGGGGGGGGGGGTTGGGGGGGGGGGGGGGGGGGGGGGGGGGGGGGGGGGGGGGGGGGGGGGGGGGGGGGGGGGGGGGGGGGGGGGGGGGGGGGGGGGGGGGGGGGGGGGGGGGGGGGGGGGGGGGGGGGGGGGGGGGGGGGGGGGGGGGGGGGGGGGGGGGGGGGGGGGGGGGGGGGGGGGGGGGGGGGGGGGGGGGGGGGGGGGGGGGGGGGGGGGGGGGGGGGGGGGGGGGGGGGGGGGGGGGGGGGGGGGGGGGGGGGGGGGGGGGGGGGGGGGGGGGGGGGGGGGGGGGGGGGGGGGGGGGGGGGGGGGGGGGGGGGGGGGGGGGGGGGGGGGGGGGGGGGGGGGGGGGGGGGGGGGGGGGGGGGGGGGGGGGGGGGGGGGGGGGGGGGGGGGGGGGGGGGGGGGGGGGGGGGGGGGGGGGGGGGGGGGGGGGGGGGGGGGGGGGGGGGGGGGGGGGGGGGGGGGGGGGGGGGGGGGGGGGGGGGGGGGGGGGGGGGGGGGGGGGGGGGGGGGGGGGGGGGGGGGGGGGGGGGGGGGGGGGGGGGGGGGGGGGGGGGGGGGGGGGGGGGGGGGGGGGGGGGGGGGGGGGGGGGGGGGGGGGGGGGGGGGGGGGGGGGGGGGGGGGGGGGGGGGGGGGGGGGGGGGGGGGGGGGGGGGGGGGGGGGGGGGGGGGGGGGGGGGGGGGGGGGGGGGGGGGGGGGGGGGGGGGGGGGGGGGGGGGGGGGGGGGGGGGGGGGGGGGGGGGGGGGGGGGGGGGGGGGGGGGGGGGGGGGGGGGGGGGGGGGGGGGGGGGGGGGGGGGGGGGGGGGGGGGGGGGGGGGGGGGGGGGGGGGGGGGGGGGGGGGGGGGGGGGGGGGGGGGGGGGGGGGGGGGGGGGGGGGGGGGGGGGGGGGGGGGGGGGGGGGGGGTTTTTTTTTTTTTTTTTTTTTTTTTTTTTTTTTTTTTTTTTTTTTTTTTTTTTTTTTTTTTTTTTTTTTAAAAAAAAAAAAAAAAAAAAAGGGGGGGGGGGGGGGGGGGGGGGGGGGGGGGGGGGGGGGGGGGGGGGGGGGGGGGGGGGGGGGGGGGGGGGGGGGGGGGGGGGGGGGGGGGGGGGGGGGGGGGGGGGGGGGGGGGGGGGGGGGGGGGGGGGGGGGGGGGGGGGGGGGGGGGGGGGGGGGGGGGGGGGGGGGGGGGGGGGGGGGGGGGGGGGGGGGGGGGGGGGGGGGGGGGGGGGGGGGGGGGGGGGGGGGGGGGGGGGGGGGGGGGGGGGGGGGGGGGGGGGGGGGGGGGGGGGGGGGGGGGGGGGGGGGGGGGGGGGGGGGGGGGGGGGGGGGGGGGGGGGGGGGGGGGGGGGGGGGGGGGGGGGGGGGGGGGGGGGGGGGGGGGGGGGGGGGGGGGGGGGGGGGGGGGGGGGGGGGGGGGGGGGGGGGGGGGGGGGGGGGGGGGGGGGGGGGGGGGGGGGGGGGGGGGGGGGGGGGGGGGGGGGGGGGGGGGGGGGGGGGGGGGGGGGGGGGGGGGGGGGGGGGGGGGGGGGGGGGGGGGGGGGGGGGGGGGGGGGGGGGGGGGGGGGGGGGGGGGGGGGGGGGGGGGGGGGGGGGGGGGGGGGGGGGGGGGGGGGGGGGGGGGGGGGGGGGGGGGGGGGGGGGGGGGGGGGGGGGGGGGGGGGGGGGGGGGGGGGGGGGGGGGGGGGGGGGGGGGGGGGGGGGGGGGGGGGGGGGGGGGGGGGGGGGGGGGGGGGGGGGGGGGGGGGGGGGGGGGGGGGGGGGGGGGGGGGGGGGGGGGGGGGGGGGGGGGGGGGGGGGGGGGGGGGGGGGGGGGGGGGGGGGGGGGGGGGGGGGGGGGGGGGGGGGGGGGGGGGGGGGGGGGGGGGGGGGGGGGGGGGGGGGGGGGGGGGGGGGGGGGGGGGGGGGGGGGGGGGGGGGGGGGGGGGGGGGGGGGGGGGGGGGGGGGGGGGGGGGGGGGGGGGGGGGGGGGGGGGGGGGGGGGGGGGGGGGGGGGGGGGGGGGGGGGGGGGGGGGGGGGGGGGGGGGGGGGGGGGGGGGGGGGGGGGGGGGGGGGGGGGGGGGGGGGGGGGGGGGGGGGGGGGGGGGGGGGGGGGGGGGGGGGGGGGGGGGGGGGGGGGGGGGGGGGGGGGGGGGGGGGGGGGGGGGGGGGGGGGGGGGGGGGGGGGGGGGGGGGGGGGGGGGGGGGGGGGGGGGGGGGGGGGGGGGGGGGGGGGGGGGGGGGGGGGGGGGGGGGGGGGGGGGGGGGGGGGGGGGGGGGGGGGGGGGGGGGGGGGGGGGGGGGGGGGGGGGGGGGGGGGGGGGGGGGGGGGGGGGGGGGGGGGGGGGGGGGGGGGGGGGGGGGGGGGGGGGGGGGGGGGGGGGGGGGGGGGGGGGGGGGGGGGGGGGGGGGGGGGGGGGGGGGGGGGGGGGGGGGGGGGGGGGGGGGGGGGGGGGGGGGGGGGGGGGGGGGGGGGGGGGGGGGGGGGGGGGGGGGGGGGGGGGGGGGGGGGGGGGGGGGGGGGGGGGGGGGGGGGGGGGGGGGGGGGGGGGGGGGGGGGGGGGGGGGGGGGGGGGGGGGGGGGGGGGGGGGGGGGGGGGGGGGGGGGGGGGGGGGGGGGGGGGGGGGGGGGGGGGGGGGGGGGGGGGGGGGGGGGGGGGGGGGGGGGGGGGGGGGGGGGGGGGGGGGGGGGGGGGGGGGGGGGGTTTTTTTTTTTTTTTTTTTTTTTTTTTTTTTTTTTTTTTTTTTTTTTTTTTTTTTTTTTTTTTTTTTTTTTTTTTTTTTTTTTTTTTTTTTTTTTTTTTTTTTTTTTTTTTTTTTTTTTTTTTTTTTTTTTTTTTTTTTTTTTTTTTTTTTTTTTTTTTTTTTTTTTTTTTTTTTTTTTTTTTTTTTTTTTTTTTTTTTTTTTTTTTTTTTTTTTTTTTTTTTTTTTTTTTTTTTTTTTTTTTTTTTTTTTTTTTTTTTTTTTTTTTTTTTTTTTTTTTTTTTTTTTTTTTTTTTTTTTTTTTTTTTTTTTTTTTTTTTTTTTTTTTTTTTTTGGGGGGGGGGGGGGGGGGGGGGGGGGGGGGGGGGGGGGGGGGGGGGGGGGGGGGGGGGGGGGGGGGGGGGGGGGGGGGGGGGGGGGGGGGGGGGGGGGGGGGGGGGGGGGGGGGGGGGGGGGGGGGGGGGGGGGGGGGGGGGGGGGGGGGGGGGGGGGGGGGGGGGGGGGGGGGGGGGGGGGGGGGGGGGGGGGGGGGGGGGGGGGGGGGGGGGGGGGGGGGGGGGGGGGGGGGGGGGGGGGGGGGGGGGGGGGGGGGGGGGGGGGGGGGGGGGGGGGGGGGGGGGGGGGGGGGGGGGGGGGGGGGGGGGGGGGGGGGGGGGGGGGGGGGGGGGGGGGGGGGGGGGGGGGGGGGGGGGGGGGGGGGGGGGGGGGGGGGGGGGGGGGGGGGGGGGGGGGGGGGGGGGGGGGGGGGGGGGGGGGGGGGGGGGGGGGGGGGGGGGGGGGGGGGGGGGGGGGGGGGGGGGGGGGGGGGGGGGGGGGTTTTTTTTTTTTTTTTTTTTTTTTTTTTTTTTTTTTTTTTTTTTTTTTTTTTTTTTTTTTTTTTTTTTTTTTTTTTTTTTTTTTTTTTTTTTTGGGGGGGGGGGGGGGGGGGGGGGGGGGGGGGGGGGGGGGGGGGGGGGGGGGGGGGGGGGGGGGGGGGGGGGGGGGGGGGGGGGGGGGGGGGGGGGGGGGGGGGGGGGGGGGGGGGGGGGGGGGGGGGGGGGGGGGGGGGGGGGGGGGGGGGGGGGGGGGGGGGGGGGGGGGGGGGGGGGGGGGGGGGGGGGGGGGGGGGGGGGGGGGGGGGGGGGGGGGGGGGGGGGGGGGGGGGGGGGGGGGGGGGGGGGGGGGGGGGGGGGGGGGGGGGGGGGGGGGGGGGGGGGGGGGGGGGGGGGGGGGGGGGGGGGGGGGGGGGGGGGGGGGGGGGGGGGGGGGGGGGGGGGGGGGGGGGGGGGGGGGGGGGGGGGGGGGGGGGGGGGGGGGGGGGGGGGGGGGGGGGGGGGGGGGGGGGGGGGGGGGGGGGGGGGGGGGGGGGGGGGGGGGGGGGGGGGGGGGGGGGGGGGGGGGGGGGGGGGGGGGGGGGGGGGGGGGGGGGGGGGGGGGGGGGGGGGGGGGGGGGGGGGGGGGGGGGGGGGGGGGGGGGGGGGGGGGGGGGGGGGGGGGGGGGGGGGGGGGGGGGGGGGGGGGGGGGGGGGGGGGGGGGGGGGGGGGGGGGGGGGGGGGGGGGGGGGGGGGGGGGGGGGGGGGGGGGGGGGGGGGGGGGGGGGGGGGGGGGGGGGGGGGGGGGGGGGGGGGGGGGGGGGGGGGGGGGGGGGGGGGGGGGGGGGGGGGGGGGGGGGGGGGGGGGGGGGGGGGGGGGGGGGGGGGGGGGGGGGGGGGGGGGGGGGGGGGGGGGGGGGGGGGGGGGGGGGGGGGGGGGGGGGGGGGGGGGGGGGGGGGGGGGGGGGGGGGGGGGGGGGGGGGGGGGGGGGGGGGGGGGGGGGGGGGGGGGGGGGGGGGGGGGGGGGGGGGGGGGGGGGGGGGGGGGGGGGGGGGGGGGGGGGGGGGGGGGGGGGGGGGGGGGGGGGGGGGGGGGGGGGGGGGGGGGGGGGGGGGGGGGGGGGGGGGGGGGGGGGGGGGGGGGGGGGGGGGGGGGGGGGGGGGGGGGGGGGGGGGGGGGGGGGGGGGGGGGGGGGGGGGGGGGGGGGGGGGGGGGGGGGGGGGGGGGGGGGGGGGGGGGGGGGGGGGGGGGGGGGGGGGGGGGGGGGGGGGGGGGGGGGGGGGGGGGGGGGGGGGGGGGGGGGGGGGGGGGGGGGGGGGGGGGGGGGGGGGGGGGGGGGGGGGGGGGGGGGGGGGGGGGGGGGGGGGGGGGGGGGGGGGGGGGGGGGGGGGGGGGGGGGGGGGGGGGGGGGGGGGGGGGGGGGGGGGGGGGGGGGGGGGGGGGGGGGGGGGGGGGGGGGGGGGGGGGGGGGGGGGGGGGGGGGGGGGGGGGGGGGGGGGGGGGGGGGGGGGGGGGGGGGGGGGGGGGGGGGGGGGGGGGGGGGGGGGGGGGGGGGGGGGGGGTTTTTTTTTTTTTTTTTTTTTTTTTTTTTTTTTTTTTTTTTTTTTTTTTTTTTTTTTTTTTTTTGGGGGGGGGG
>JAJQQW010001978.1:30000-58897 GCA_025583905.1 Ia io | reverse complement strand
GACCGGGCAGACCCGTAAATTGAGAAATCAAAAAAATTCCCGTTTTTTCTGGGGCCCCCCTGAGGTGGGATTTTTGTCGGGAAAAGAAAGTGGGGGCCTAAAAGGGGCAGGACTTTTAACATTTTGGGTTTTTCCCAATCTGGGGACAGAAAATTTTAAAAACTTTCCCTTTCTCCCGGGCAGGCAGTTAAAGTTTATTTTCCCCAAAGGTTAAAAACTTCCAAAAATTTTCGGGGCAGGAATTTTCCAAAACCCCTTTCACCCCTTTTTCCGGGTTTTCCCAATTGGGGTTAGGGCTTCCACTTTTAAAGGGGAAATTTCCAATTTTGGGGTTTTTGGGGCATGTCCCCTTTTTCCCCATTTCCCCTTCACTAAAATTTTTTAATTACAATTTTAATTTCCAATGATTCCACTCTCTTTTAAGAAAAATTTTTGTCCTTCAACCCCCCAAACTCCTTCCACTTTGCGGGTCATTTACTTTTTCCCCAAACCCTTTTTTAAAAGTTTGGAAAAAACCCATAAAAAATTTTTTAAAACCCTTTTGGGGGAAACTCTTTCAAAAAAATTTTTCCCAAAAAAGGAATTTTTTAAAAAAAAAAAATATAAAAAAGGTAAAAAAAAGAAAATTTAAAGGGGGCCTTTAATAAAGTTTTTTGGGGGGGTCACAAAAATGGGTTTTAAAAAGGGGATATCCCCTAAAAATGTAACGCTTTTTGGGTTTAAATTTCCCAAAATTTTCCCTGAAAAACGGGGAAAATTACCCTCTTTTTATGGAAAAGGTAAATGGGGGGTTAAAAAGGGGGAATAAAAAAGGGGGGGCCCTTTAGGCTAGAAAAAGGGAGGCAGACCCCCACGGGTTCAGGGAATGAAAAGGGAAAAAGGTTTTAAATAGAGGGAAAGGGTGGGGGTTTTTTTAAAGGTTTTTAATTAAAAAATTTCTTTACACATTTTTATTCCCCAAAAGGGTTATACGGGTAGATTTTAAAAATTTTTTAAATTTAAATTTTTTCTTTGTTTTCGGGTCTTTACATTTTTTAAAATCTTGAAAGTGAAATGTTTGCCCCTTTTTTAAATTTCCTAAATAAAAAATTTAAATGGGTTTGGGGGTTTTTTTTTAAACAATTTTTTAATAGTTTTTTTCCCCAAATTTTCCCATCTGCCCCTTTTATTTTTAAATTTTAAAAAACCTTTTTTAAACTCTTTAAAAAAATAAAAAGTTTTTTAAAACTTTTTAAAAAACATCCCCTAAAGGGTTTATTTTTTGGTTTAGCTTCATTATGTTTTAAAAGGGAAAAGGGGAACCTTATATTTTTAGTTAAGGGGGAATTTTTTCCCCAAGAAATCAGGCTTTCTTTTTGGGAAAATTTCTGAAAATTTTTCAAACCCCCTAAAAGGGAAATAATAATTTTTTTTTTTTTTTTTTAAAACATTCCCCTTTTAATTACCCTTAAATGACCCACATATTTTTTAAAACTTTTATTTATTCCCCTTTTCCCAGTATTTTTTAATTGTTCAAAAAAAATTTTTTCTATCAAGTAAAAAAGGGGGCCTTTTTTTTATTACTTGTTAAAATTTAAAAAATTTAATTTTTTTTTTGGCTTTTTTAAAAAACTTAGAATTTTTTTTTTTTCCCATTTAAAAAAAAAAAATTTTTTCCCTTATAACCATGTTTATCCTTAAATAAAATCAAAAAAGTTTGGAAAAAATGTGTTCTAAAAAAATTTTTATAAAGTACGGGGTTTTTTAAAAATTGGGGGGGCCCTTTTTAAAAAAAATTTCGGGGGTTGGTAGTTTTCTTTTTTTTTCATTTTAATTTAGTAAAATTTTTTTTAAACTTTAAAAATTTTGGGGATTTTTGTTAAAAAAATTTAAAAAAAAGTCACCAAACAGTTTAAATTTTTCGGGTTTTCTGCGGGTTTGTTTTTTTTTGGGTTATTTTTCCTAATAAAAGGGAAAAAATTTTTAAAAAATTTTTAAATTTTTTAAATTTAATTTTATTTTTTTTTCACAAAAAAAATTTCAATTTTTTGGGGAAAAGTCTGTTTTTTTTTTCCCAAAACCCAAAAGGTGTTTTGTTTTTTCAAAATTATTGTTTTAAAATTTATAACTTCAGGGACAGATTTACATAGCAAATTGCAAAAAATAAACACCATTAGTTCCCAACCTCTTTCTCCAAGTATAAATTAGAGGCATTTGATAAAAAACATTCTTATATTGCAGCCCACACTTTTTGAAATTATATTAGCGAACAAAAATGCTAACGTTTATTCCATTATTCTTCTGGTGATTCAAATTATATATTGGCCTAGGGCCTCCGTTTCAACTTGGGGCTTTAGTTTTAATTTAGATACAGATTTATGCCGGCACTAACTTTTTCCACACAAACTTATAATGTTCAGTAAATCTAAACAAAATAAAAAAACGGAGTAAGTAATCATTTTTCATCCAACTCAAAGATTGTATTTCAGAGTTGTAGCTTATGACATCTATTCTTATTTAATTATCATCATTTTGGATTTTCTAAATTTATATGTTGCTTATACACTTTGCCTTTGGTCATTTCATCTTTCTTTCCCAATTATGAAAAATTACAAAAGTTCGATTTCATTTGGGGTCATCTATTTTCTGTTTTTTACTTTTATGTTGGATCTTTTTTTTGTATATTTCTCAAAAAACGTTTTACCATTAGTTAATTTCCCCAAATTAATCCTAAATTTTTACTACATTAACTATGGGAATTCTTTTGATATTTTATTATTTATGAGTTCACTTATGGAGATCCAATTTTATTTTTTCTTTTAAAACTAACAACCTTGCACTTTTTTGGCTTCCATTGTCAATTTTTCAAACAAGATTTCTCTCAAAAAAACTACCCAATCTTCTGAAACAACATAAATGCCTACTAAGTAGTTCCTACTGTTAAATTATGTACAATAGCTTTGTTTTCTTGCCACTATCTTGAAATACTTGGCTTGATGCCATTGCCATTTTGATAAATCATCACCACTTGGGTTGACTCCATTGGCTCTAAAAAATCATCAGGATGGAAAGGAAAACTTGACAAGGAATTGGGAATTGAGTCATGTATTTTCAATTCAAGGGAAACTTTGATTTTTACACCTTTACTGTATGGTTAATAAATTTCCTCTTATGGCAATCTGGATTGTTCTGGTTATTTTCCTTCAAGCCATTTTCACTATTTTCACATTCTCTTCCTTTTTTTTTTTTTTATTTTTTTTTTTTCAGTTAAAACCCTCTCCTGAGGATATTTTTTTCCCCATTGATTTTGTAGGAGGGAGAAGGTGGAAAAGAATTGTGGGGGAGGAGGCGGACAGGGAGAAGGAGAGAGACAAAATCCAGGCTGAAAGAGGGGACCACCTCCAGATTGGTTGTCTCCAACTGTGCATTCTCGTATCTGGGAGGACCTTGTAAAATCTAGGGACATGGTTCCTTGTATGGGGACTGGGAAATCAAAAACAATTAGGGGGGGGTACCTGGGTCAGTCCCAAGTGGTTCAGTTCCTGGCTCCACAACAACACAGAGCCCACCTCCCAAACCACGCTCACTTCCTTATATTCTAAATGGAGTACTGAGTTTTCTACCTCTGTTCTCTACATTTAGTATTCGATTACGGATAACAAAATTAAAACCTTGATATTGTTGTGTTTCAGATAAGAAAAAATTTTACCTGACTTTATAGGTGGTTCTGTAATTATTTCTTAAAAATTTTGTTCAAAACCTTAGGTCAAGTTGATTGAAAAAAGGTGATAATAAAAATTTGCTGTTGATTATTGGGTTCATTAAATAATTAAAAACTTTTCAGTAATGTGAAAATTTTAAGATGTTTTTAACAACAAACACAAACCATTTTCAAGCGGTATTGCAAACTTGCCCATATGGGAAACCAACTAAGGTCATTATTTTTCTGTTCACAACTTTTCCCTCTTTATATCAGGGACCGAAAGTTCACATCTAATTTGCCATTTAGGGGGGACAAAAACCAGGACTATCCAAAAAATGCATAGGCTCTTAATCAACAGGGAAAACCAAGGCCTTGCTTCCCTTTACCGTGCACAATCTTCATTTAAGTTCTTTGCTTCTGTTCAGCCAATTTCTTTTTTTTTTACTAAATTGGGTTCTTAGGTATTTCTTGGAAACAACGATTATTGGGATTTTGCCAATCTAGGTTTTACCCCACCTAATCGGCTTCAAAAATGGGCCACGCTATAGGGTTTATGGTGGTACATCCTAGTACTAGCAACCTGAAATAAATGTATAATTTATCGAAATTGCCTACTTCAAAAGGGGTGGAAATGTTTTTGGTTTTAAACAAATTCATTATTTGGATTCGTTTAAAAAACTTTTTTTATTGGTTGGCCCTGATTTCCCTATTCCAGAAAAATGCCTCTGCTCTTGATACACATCCTAGGGATCTTCCAAAAAATTGGTTTGGATTGGGACTTTATCATCAATCATTTTTAGTTTTGTTTTCATAAAGGTTTTTGCTCCCTAGATTCTCCCTCTTTTCTCTCTGATCGCTTGCTTTACCTTTCCTATTCTTTTTAAGCTTCAAACAAATTTGTCACGGTTTGTTCTACAATCTACTCATTACTTTTGCTTATTTTATCCCACCTAATTTTTAAGTATTACAAATCTGACTTGGCCTATTTCTAAAGTTGATAAAAGTAAATAATGACAACAGTTTCTAAAATTTTTAAAAAAGGTTTGACTTTTGGTCAAGTCCGTAGGTAATGCTTTTAAAAAGGGAATGTTTGTGGAATAATTTCCAAATCAGGTTTGAAAATCAGGGGCAAATGGCTTTCAGTGATGCCAAGTTGGGAAATTCCCGTACAAAAATTATAACACCCGAAGGTCTGAGGTTAAAATTATAGATATACTTGATATGTACAAAATTCTTAATAAATTAATGATTAGACCAAGAAGCAGTCTTTACATTGGTACTAACAGTTTGTCTTTTTGGAAAAAGTAATGGAGATATTCCTATAGGAAGAAACAAACTAGGGAGGGCGGGTGGAGGGGATTTCATTCACCTTGTTATATATAAACATAGGTGGAGCTCCGATATTTTGTTTTCTTTATTTTTTTTCCCGTAAAATGAAGGGGCTTAACCCTTTGGGATTAAAGAATGGCAAAGAAATTCCTCTTATGGTGAAAGGATTTTATTTAAATTATCACATTTAAAGTAGGATTGGAAAAATTTAGAAATCTGTCTAAAAGTTCATTCTATTATTTACAATTTTAGGAAAATTTTTTGGGGATCTATTGAAGGGGGTCATTTTTTTTAGGTCCATTAATCCTAATGGATCAAAAGGGGGCTATGGATTGACAATCAAAATTTTTATCCCATTACCAATCAGGGGGGTTGGCCCCAGTGGACAAAATTTTCACCTTGTAAAGGGGGGACTGGGGGGCCAAGGGGACCTGCGAATACCGAGGCCCCTCCAACGGGGGAAGGTTCTCGGGGGCCTCTGATTGTGGCCCGATGGCCAGGGGGGTGGAACCCTCACAAACCGCGGGATGCGGGAACCCCCCCCACTGTGGGACCCTTGCTAGCCAGCAGGGGGGCAAGTTTGTCCCCCTTCTGCCAACTGGCTTCCATTAGTGCTTCGACCGGCATGGGGAACCCATCTAACCACCCCCAAAGACAATAGCATCAGAGCTATTGGGGGCTCTAATGGAAAATCCCCCTCAAGTGGGTCTGAAAAGATTGAATGAAAAAAATGTTAGTTTACCTAATTCAGGTTTTTATTTGCGAGCTATAGGTATAGCGCTTGCTATATATGATTGGATGAGCCCTTCAGGAGGCAATTTTTTTCTTAACATGGCAGAATTTCTCAGGATAATCCAGATTCATGGGTGCCATAGGTTTGACTGCTCACCACCTTTTGGCTCTGGATGGCACTTAAGTGGACAGGGGGACCCAGCCATATTGGCCGTTTTTTTCTACCCATGGCAAATTTTGGAGGGGGTTAAAAAGGGTAGGAGGAATGGTGGCATGGTGGTTTTATAAGCAAGGGCAGTATGCCTTTGGTTGGCTTATGCAGTAGGTGCAAGCCTGGGGAGGGGGACCGCACTTTTAGGGCAGGGATCGAAAAGATAGGACTGTTGGCTGCCAGTGATCTTTTCTGATAATCAGCATTTTAACCATAATTTCCCCTGGGGTTAGTTTGAATTAGCCTTGGTAGGGGGGATTCTAAAGACTTTCGCTCTATTGGAAAAAAATATTTACGTGCCAAATAACTTCAACCAAACACCAGTGGATAGGCACATGGGATCTTAAATTGGGGGGGAAATTGGGAGGGGGGGGAAATAGGAGTTTTTTAAGGGGGAAAACAGCGGGTTAGGAAATATAATTCCCAAAATTTTGTTTCCCATTGAACTTGTTGTTTTTGTTGCGTTACCAGGGCAAAATATAATTTTTTACAAGGGTAAAATTTTCCTTAAGGAAAATCTTTCTTTACCACTGGGGGGGGGGGGTCATAAGAAAGTGGGGGGCCCATGGGATAATGGTCTTAGGGGCCTATTGACATTAGACTTCCTGATTTTATTTTCACATCCCAGCTCAAGCAAGTTTGTTTGTACCTGCCCGGCAAACATAGTTTTTTTCCCAACGTGCGCTAGGGGGGCCATGAGGGGGAATTTTTTACATCATCCATTAATTTTTTCCTAGTAAATTTTTCTACTTATGGGTTCCGATGAAAGGGGATTTATTTTTTCCAGTTTATAAAAGGATATATGACTTTGTGTACATGGGATAATCATCACTAAAATTGGCCTGTTTACTGGGGGTGTGGGGGGACCACCCCAATGGTGTCAACTGATGGTTATATTAAACAAACAACCAGTTCCATTTTCCGGGTCCCGGGCCATATTCGTTCTGGGGTTTGGTTGGTGCCAAAAAATTTTTCAGGGGGTGGGGGGAGGGACATTTAAGCGTGGGGCAAGCCAATTTGATGAGGTTTTCTCCTCTAATCGTAGTGTTAGCAATCTCCTTGCATCATTGGTGGCAAGGGCTACCTTATCTAGGGATCTTTCTCCCCAAAACCTTTCAATAAAGTTCCCTCTTTAAAATTCAAACACAGGTTTTTTTGGACCTCATTTAAAAGGAATTGAGGATTATTTTCTTTAGAGCTTAATATCAGGGAGGATTACAGGAAGGTTATTACTGAATAAAAAATTCTCTAAAAAAAATAAAAGTACAAACCCACGTTTTGTTTACTGGGAGGACTTGATGGATGTGTTACAATCTTCTATGCTTATTTTGTGCCATTTATTTGGGTATTCCAAAAACCATCTTACTATTTTGAAAAAAGGTTGGGGTTACTACATTCTTTATATTTTTTTTTTTTGGAAGGAAAAAAAAAACCCATGATTTCTTTGGAGAAAGAAAGGAATTTATTGAGATCTAAAAAGGAAAAATTTTTATTTAAGGGAGATTTTGGGGGTGGGGGGCTTCACATAGCGCTGAATGTAAAAATTCTATGCGGGGTGAAGTTGGTTTTTTCCTAAAGTTGGCTTCCCATTATAAGTTTTGGGGCCATTTCCTTCAAAAAATTGTGGGAGACCCTCATTTTAACCTAATCAGGGGTAAAAAAATAAAACCTCTTGGAGGGGGAGGGAGCAATAATTAATAGGGGGTTTTACCAGGTTGTGAGGAATAGTATCTATACTTTCTCCCAGAGAATAAGTCTGGAAACTGCTTTTAACATTTCAAAGGAAGACTTTTTTCATGGGAAATATAAAATTACCAAACCCCTCCAAGTTTTCTATTGTCTGGGCCCCTATTAGGCATAAGTTCAATAATTACTGAGGGGGGCTTCAAATTTACATTATTTCAGGGGTAATAGCAAATTAATTGTTTTCAGTCCTTTGATGTAAAAAACTAAATTAAGTGTAGTCATCTTTATTCCACATGAAATTCTTCTATAAATATTGTTAAACAGCTTGGGATATTTAGTTTAAACTGTATTCAGAAAGTTATTATACTAGTTATTTATCTTAACTTTATCAATACAAAAATTTATCCCCCCCAATTGGATTTTTAAAAAAAGTTCTGGAATTAACATACCTGTTTTACTTTTGGATCCAAAAGACCTCTATCAAGGTGAATTTACCATATGCCCTAGGGGGTTGGGGGGCCAGTGCTTTAGGGAAGATTCGTGGCCAGGGAAGGGGCCATCCATTCTGGGGTAGGGGGCCAGGGAATGAGGAAGTTTACATTTCTTTTGCTCATTTGGGGACATTTTTGCTGACTTGAAAACAGTACTTTGAGGGGAAAAAATGTTTTTATATTGATTTTTTTACAGAGAGAGGGGAAAGGGACCCGTGGAGTGAAATCAGGCCTAAAAAGGGCCATTTCCGGGGACACCTGCTCGCTCCAACATCTCATTTTTGGGGGAACGGGTTTTCTCATTGCACAACACTGGCTCGCCTGCCTGGTTGCCTTTCCTGATTTATGTTGTTAGCTCTGGCTCTGGCCTAGACCAGGCCTGGGGCTCACCCCCTATATCAGACTCCCCTTGGGGCCCAGCCTGGATTGTTGGAACTAAAAAACTTGCTTGGGTTTTGCCGCCGTTTCTGGTTTTGCCTTCGAAACAACTGCCCACCCCACCTTTGTCCTGGCTGGTCCTACCCACTCCCTCAGTTTGGGGGGGCCACTTGGCAGGGGCCGGGGCCAAAGCCCATCCCATGATTTCCCCCTTAATTCCATTGGCAGTTTTTTCTTTTTCAGGTTCCACCCAAACCTTTCCTACCTGAAAATTAACTGGCCTGTCGGTTTAAAGTAGCTCTAGGAGTAAGGACTTCCAAAATCTGTGGGATGGGCCGTTGATTGCCCACCCATTTATCGCACTGGGTCCCTTGTAGGGGGTCCTAGGGATGGCTAGGGAATGGGTGGCCCTTTCCCCCCCCCCCCCTGCTGGGGCCTTTCTTGGTTGCGCCGGGCATCTTGTTGTTCCACCCATGGGGGGGGGGCAGGATCTTTGAACCACCACATGGGGGGGCCAAAAATCTTGTGTTGTTGTTGGAGTGATTTGGTACAGGTTGGGGCATTCTAATTATTACTTTTTATTAGTTGAAGGGATAGGGGCCACACTGGTAGCTTGGGTGTGGGGGGTCCCAGGTTGCCTGGGTTTTGGGCAACCTGAGGGAAGGGTCTGTTCCCCGGAACAATGGGGTTGGGGGGTTTTTTAGCCCTTTGGGGGTTGGTCTGGCTAAGGGGGCCGGGGGGAAACGAGCGGGGGCGGCCTGTGGTGGGTATGTGCATCAGCTTGTCTCCAGGGGTTAATCACCTGGGCGCTACCCAAGCAGGAGGGGCTGGTGGGTTTTCTTGGGAATAATATGTTATTATAGTCTACACATTGGAATAAGAAACGTTTTGTTATTTCCTGGGAGCGGACGCCAAAGCCTGCTCACTTCTTGTCTATGGCACTGATAAAAAAGGGGCACCCCATTTTTTCTTTTTTTGGGGGGGTTTGTGCTATTCTTTCGTATATATATGAAAAAAATATGATTATTATGGCAAATTATCCCTCGGGGGGTGGGAGTTTGGCCAGGCCAGGGTTTATTTTCGACCCAAAGAGGGAAGGGGGGGGGCCAGCTCCTTTTTATAAACCAACCCCCGGCCCGGGCCACCTCCCCTTAGCCTTCTTGGCCCCCACCTTCCATATCCCGGGGCTTGGGCTGCCACCCCATTTCTATTGCACGGGATTTTGTTGCACCGGGCCCTAAAGTCTGGGATTAAACCTTGTTAGGGCCTTTGTTTCCTAGCTTTTGGCTTAGGCCTATAGAGGGGGTGGTGCCCCCCCAAAAAGGCTTGTATTACAAACATTGGGTTTAACATGCTGGGACAATGCTAAAAGTAAATGTTTTTTCTTGTCTTCTGTCGGGGGGGCTGTTTAAAAAAACCCATAGGAATTGTATTAAAATTATTCATAAAAGTGTTGGCATACATTTTTCTTGGGGGAGGGGGGGAAATCCTGGGTGATGGACGTTGTTTTATAAGGTGTTAGCAGGAGTTCATGGCCTATTTAACCAATTTTGGGCTTTATGTGTAGTTTCATTAGGGTTTGGGAATTATCAGGGGGCAATAACAAAAAAGGGTTTTTTTGGTATCATTTCCTTACTAGGGACACTCCAACCCATTGGAAATATGGTGCTTGCCTATTCCATTTTTTTGTTGTAAATACCAAATTATTATAATATTATATTCCCCCTATTATGGAGGTATAGGCCTTTTTTTCTTTAGTTCCTTTACCCTTTCTCTACTTTCTTCCTATTTTTTCTCTTTCCTTCCCTCTTCTCCCCCTACGGAAGGTCTTAGTTACAAACATACAAAAACCAAAAAACTGCAGTGAAAATTACATTACCAGTATTAACAACGGGAATCTTTTTTTTACACTGGTTTTTCACCATTCTCTTCTGGCAGGATTAAGGATATTTGTTAGAAAGTAAAATTGGATCAATGGGGTTAGTAACAATTATACAATTATTGGTAGAGCTTTTTGCAATTCTTTTACCCTCCAAATTAAGGGGGGGGGACTGGTTTATTCCAATGATTAAGGGGCTAGTAGTATTCTGAGGCTACCTTTTTGTTTTGCCCCACATATTTCCACCCAAAAAACATATCTCTCTTAAAAACATTAAAAATTTACCAGTTTTAGTTAGTTTCTTAAAAATTACGATAAGGGCTTAGTTATCGCTTCCCTATTTCTTCTATTTCACTTAAGGCAAAATATAAAAGGTTTAAATAACCAAAAAAAAAAAAAAAAAAAAAAAAAATTGAATATTTTAACTGTAATAGGAATTATTTTTACTCAAACTTTAAGTATTCAAAATAAAGGAAAATTTTTTTTGTACGTAGGGGGGGGGGCCAAGGGGGGGGGGATTAAATGTAAATTTTTGCAAAGTTTCCATCATTGTTTAGATTTCTGGGCTGGAATATGGGGCATAGTGAAAAATGCCATTTTTTACCTAGGCTTGTGTCCCATTTAAAAAACAACTTTCAAGGCTGACAAAACTAATACAAAAAATAATTAGTGTATGATTTAAAACTCATTAAATTGTGATTTATATGGAACCAGTTTCAATAGAAAAGGGGGACTTTTCACTATGATGGCTGCTTTAATTCTTACTTCACCTGTAAAAAATTTGGTTGGAGGGCCATAATTTTTATGTTTAATTCTTTTTGGGGAAAATTTCTCCAGGGGCAAAACCAAGAACAAAAAATGGTTATGGTTTAACTTTTTAATTTAATGCTAAGTAATAGGAGATGGGATGGGATCCTATTTCAAGTTGCTGTTCCATAAAAAATAGTTTTTTGGCTTTTATTTATCGCTTTCCTTTTTCCTTTTATTGCCAGGGGGGCCAAATTGCTAAAAATTGAGGAAACTGTAAACACCCCCCAAACAAAAGGACTTTGGTTCTCCCCCTAAATTATTTTCATGGGCCTTTATGCTTTGGGAAACTTTTTTGCCCCTCCCACACACCAAAAATGTCTAAGGAGATAGCTTACAGGGATGGATCTGGGACTTGTGGAGGAGGGGGAATGATTTATGGGTTTTTTGAGGTTTTGGGTGAAGGTCTAATTCCAAACCATCCCCCTGGGGGGGACCCACCGCCCCTTGGTGACCAGCTTATAAATAAAAACTTTGTATCCAAGGACCATAGTTTCTTAATCCAAAATGGTTGAATATTTTGTTTAAGTCCCTCCCTTTTGGGATTTGAAGGTGAACCTTTCCATAACTGCTCCTTATAGGGGGTTTTGTTTGATTCTTTTCCTTTTGTGAAGAACTGCTTGCGAAAAAATTTTCAAATAACTAAAAAACCCCTGGGGAATCAAGGGTTTTAAAACAAGGGGGGGACGTTTTCTGGGTGTGGCGGGATAAATTTGTTAGCCTTTTTTATTTTCTTATAAAGAGGGATTTTGATTTTAAATTTCCGGAAAACCCCTAGAACTTGTATGGGAGGTTGGGAAATTGCTGGAAGGCATAAGTTAGGCCCACTAAATTTTTAAAAAACTTTATGCTTTATTTGGGGACAGCAGTATTTTGTGTATTTGTTTTAAGGGGGGGGGGACTTTCATTTTTTTGTTGTACTTTCTGGGTTGGAGTTTGCAAGTGTTATATTAAATCCAATTTAAAAATAGAAGTCTTGGAAAAATTAAAAAAAGCTGTCTTTTTACATAGTTAGAAATGTTTATATTATAAAGGGAGGAGGGGAATTGGCTCTCTGGTTTTCTTGATGCAAATCAATGGGCATTTGTCATTTCTCCGTGGGGTAAATTACATTATTATATGTTGGGGGGGGGGGACAAGATCTCATAGGGATTGTTCCCCTCTAACATGGAGAGGGGGGGGGGACAAGCAAATAAGTTATGTTAACCAATGGTTTGGGGGGGGGGGGAATTTTTATAGGTGGTAGGTTTGTTTGAACTTTGGAAAAAAAAATTCAAACTCTTATTTGTGAATGAGATTTGGGGTAGCTAAGCCACCAAGGTCTTTCCCTACCTCCCCTGGGTGAGGGGAGAAGATTGCAGGGATGTAAAAGGGGGGTTAAAAAAAGAAAAGATACCGGGAGTGGGCCTTGGTCCTTTTTAAGGGGTATGTTTGGTATAGGGGTAAAATAAAAATTGTCTTGGGATGTATGGGTAGGCTCTGGAAAATTACACCTCCAATTTTGTGGACAATTCTTTTGTATTTTAAGTAAGGAACAACGATATAAGGCCATTAATTCTTTTCCCTAAGGGAGTAAAAAAAAGGTTCCACCTTTGCCCTTAAATTGAGTTTTGGTTCTTAAAAATGTAAGGGTTTTTAATCCTTTTTTACATATAACTGAATGGGTGGGGGGGGGCCTTTTGAGGGGGAATATGTATAAGGGGGTTTATAGGGAAACCCATGATTGGGAAACATGCTTAGGCTAAGTTAGGAATTTAGGGGTCCTACGGAACAAGAAAGGGGTTTGGAATAATTACAAGGCTAGCCCCCTTAGCAATGGCACCTCAGTGGAGGGGGGGGGGGACCCCATTTTGGGCCAAGTTTGGTATTAACTTAATGAATTGTGTAGTTTTCTGGCTGGGGCTGTTGTGGTGGGGGGACCATTAATTTTAAAAAGTTGTGGTTTTCAACATGAGGATTAGGAAAAGGAGAATAGGAAGGGTTGAGCATAAAAGCTCCTGTAAGGTTTGACTTTTTCAATTAAAGGGGGGAAACTTTTGTTACAATTCTTCAGTCAATTTTTTTGTTTAACATATTTTTAAGAGGGATCCTTAAAAGTTTTTAGGGGACATTTTTGGAAAGTTGATATTTTGTCTAGGAACCCAGTGTTGTATGGCTCCCGGGGAGCAACCATTATTTAATGGTTTTTGCTAGATAAAAAAACCTTTAGAATTGCTTGAAAAATGGGAGATTTCAGTACAGGGGAAAATACTTTAGGTTAACCTGTTTTCCCACTTCCTTTGCTTACTGTGTCTAATTTTTTTTAAGAAACTACATTGCATATTTTTACATAGGTTAAAAAAAAAAATTAACAAACAAGCAGGTTACTAATAACGGGCCCCCTTGGGTTTAAAAGGGGAAATGTCATTTTCTTTTTTCCTATATGGATAATAGGGGAGACTAAAAAGTTGTGGCATACTGCAGTTATAAACCTTATTATGGTCACAGGACTATGGGGGGGAAAACTATAATCTGTCAATAGTTGTTGTTTGGGATAAAAACCTATGGTATGGCCCAAATCTCTAAATTGGGATTTTTGGGCATTTACCCTGGGGTACTTGGGTAGTTGAATTCACTTCAAAAGGTTGATATAAATGGGGAGTTTAGTCCAACTAATATTAATAAGGAAAAAATTGGTCATATTAGTAAATTTGGGAGGGAAAAATTGGGTATTTAAATTAATAAAGGGGAATTTGTTGTTTAAAAGGAAAACAAATGTCATAATTTTTTTGTACTTTTGAGAATGATTTCAGAGTATCTGGGGGAGGAGGCCTCTCTACAAATTATGGAAAAGTATATAAAAATAGTAGTTGGACATGGCAAGGGGTCCTCAGACAACCCATTAGGGGAACTCACCAAATTTTTTTTAGGGAGCCCCCCAGGTATTAAACAAAAGGGGAATAACATGTAATTGAAACAAGTTGCATAATTGTTGTGGGTTTCAGGCAGATAAATTTACAATTAACAGGGGGATAAATTGTTTTGAAGGAGGAAAAGGGTGGGAAATTCTCAAATGTGAATTCCAATATTTCACATGGGGAAAAAGAATTATTCATATTTTAATAAACATTTTCAGCATTGCTCAAAGCTACTAGAGAGTAGACAGGTTCAATGGATGAATAGCATAATGGCTTCTTTTTAAACTATGAAAAGAAAAAAATTACTTATATAAAAATGGTTGATCATTCTGACAAAAACATATGGAAGGAAAAATCAAATAAAAAATTAAAAATTATGGCCCTATGTATACACTATAACTAAGGAATAACACTGTATTTTTTTCATGTTTATCCTTAATAAATTTATGGTTGTTGTTGTGGTTCTTATGACAATAAAAAACTAAACAAAGCTGGAGGATTTTGATTAGGTTTATGGGGGGAAGCACCATTTAATCCCAGATTGGTTCAATAAAGCACATATGTTCATTTTGTTTTTCTAGGGGGGGGTTTTAAGTGTAATATTCATAATTATTCCATGAATTATTTCCAAGCTAAAATTGGAATATTTCATTTATTCAACCAATTGGTCATTGATTCCTAAGAAAAAAAAAGTCATGGTCTTTTCAATTATAATTTTTAGAGGGAAAAGCTATATTTCACCACCATTATAATAATGTAAATTCTAAAACAGTCTACTCCTTAATAATATTTGTTACTTCTAAAAAAAAAAAAAATTTGAACACCATGTAAAGGGAATTTTTGTTTTGAGTTTTTATTTGAGCCAGCCTAAAACGGTCCCATGATGCCGGAACGCAAGAACCTCATTCAAAATTGGGAGATGGAATTGCTTCTGAAGGGAAAATTAGGGAAGGATGGTTACATTCTGTAAGTACATTTTTTGTGCACATAGGAGGGGGGGGGAACTTGCGGTGGGTTACCATGAAACTTCTATTGTATTGGAATAATTTAAGGTAGGGTGGGGATAAAGCAAAGTGGTGGGGATAAGACCCCTTTATGGAGAATTGGATACAAAATGTAAAAAGATGGGTACCTAATTAGGTGGGTGCTTTGCTCAGGACATTCCAATTTAAACATGGAAGGATAATTTGGGATGGCATCTGTTTTCCTGGGGCCGCCCCACCACATTTTCGTGGTTGTTGCCCTAAAGGGGCGGGGAGGCAAATGGGGAAGTTTATTTTCGTTAACCCAAGGAACAATATTTCAAATGGGGTATGTTGTTTAATAACAGATTGCAAATAAAGACAGACCCTCGGGCTCAGTTTTAGGTAAAAAGGTTGACCTTGTTCAGTGAAGATACACTTACCGGAATAGGGATATTAAAAACCTTGCCCCCACCATAATCGGTTGTTTTAGTTTAAAGTTTTTCATTTGTTAAGACTCCTTTTGTCGGTGTACTTTTAGGTCTCTTGGGAGTTTGCAGGGGGGGACCGGCCATGCAGGGGATCCTTTCCTCCCTGGAGCTTGTGAGGGTCAGAATGAAAAAAAACAAAACGTTCCCATAGATATTAATTACTTCCTGGGCCCCATAACTGTTTTTAAGCCCCTTAATTTTATTAATTCATATAATTAAAATTTATTTTTATGATTATGGACCCACCACACACCAATGTTTAAATTCAGGCTCACCTTTATTTTTATAAGGGAAATGTTTTTTAAAGGAATATACATACAGGTAGAATTCATTTCCAATGACTGTGATTGGCCAAGGACTGTCTGGGTATTTAAAACCTGTAAATTTCTACCTCTATTAATATTACACCAAAGTTTATTGTTTTTAATATTTTTACTGTGAATGTCCTTATAATGTAATTTAATTTTATTAAATGTTTCAAAATTTTTATATTTCATACTAGAGAGGTGCCTGTAGTGTGGGCATCGTGTAAAATCAGTTGCCCCTCGGGGGGCGGGAGTTGGGTGGGCGTCTCTCAGGGGCCCAGGCCCTTGTGCCCACCCTCTTTTCCAATCTGGGGACCCCTCGGAGGGATGTCCGGGACTTTGACCGTTCCAGGCAGGACGGCCCCCGTGTTTTAGGGACTTCCCCTCTTCCACCAATCCAAGGAACTTTGTGGGCTAGGCTTTCCCCCCAAACTGCTGATCCCACCTCGCCTGCCTGGCCTTCCTGTAATTAGCCCCTAAAACCTTCTTGCCCCTTTGCCCAGGGGCCTGATACCTTGATTCCACCCCTAAACCTAACTGTCTCCCTGGGCCATGGCCTGTTTTGTTTGCCCCCTTAAAAATACTGGCATACCCCTTGCCAGCCGCCTAGGGTCCACTTCCTAATTGACCCTCCCCTGGGGGGATAACAGGCCTTAGTCACCCCTAAATGGCCCTGCCCTTTTGCACTTGGGCCCATTTACCCCCCCATACTTGCCCCACTCCACTACCCTTATGCCCGGAACTTCAGGGTTCCACCCCCCCTTAAATCTTTGTCCTTTCCTCATGCTTTGAGCCTCTGGTTTGTCCCCCCCACATCCCATAACTGCCCCACACTGGCAGGGGGGGCCCTTAGGTCCCTCCCCCCAAAAACTTGCCCCTTTCCCTGTAACGTGGAGCATGGTTCCCCCCAAACTGATTGCCCCCTCCCCTGGCAGGGGGCCTGGTGTCCCCCCCCCCCCAATTCTGCAACCATTCCACCTGTGGATAATGCCTTGTGGTGCCCCACCAAAACTGCCACTAACAATGAAGGCCACTGGGTTTGTATCCCTACCAACACCTTTTCCCTCCTTGGCTTTGTCCCTGGGGTTTCCCCCCAAACCCAACTGTTGCCCTTCCTGATTGGCCTGGGGGTCCCCCCCCCAAAACTGTCCCTCCCTTTGCTTGGCATGGTTCACCCCATATAAAAACTGACCCACAAACGTGGCCCTCACCTGCAGGCATCTTGTCGGTGTGGGCCCATCCTTTTGTGTTCCTCATGGGGCAAAGCCCCCTTTTGACTCACCATTGGGGGTTGGGGCCCATCTTGTGGTCTTGGTCGTGGACGGTCAATTTGCATATTTATCTCTTTTATTTCGATAAGGGGGGGGATTGCGGTTGGTAATTTTTTCTTTTATTATTTTATTGTTATAATTTTTGAAATTAACTACAGTCACAGAATCCCACTTGTCCAATTTATTCCCACATATTAACGTTGCTTATTTACCTTTTACCTTTTAAAAAAATATTAGGTATATGGCGAGCATTAAAACTCTTATTTAAATTCCAGGAAAAATCTACTGGTCATTTACAATGGTCATGTTCCTCTTAAAATCCCATCACCATTTTTTTCTTATTTTGATTTATTCTAAATCCCATCAATTTTTAAAGAGATTTTTTCAAATAATGCATTTATATCTGATAAGTTGTAGGAGGCTTGGATTCCCAATAATAATCCCACTGAATTGATTTTAATTACTGTTGTAAAACATTAATAAAATGCTAATATATTGTTTAAAACATGGCAAAAAAGATTTCTAGGAATTATTAATAATTCCTATTTTTTATTAAATTTTTTTTAAAGATTGCTTTTATATGCTAAAAATTTAGGGACAACTACCTGAACAGTGGGAATGGGGACCATGCCAGACGTCCTTCACAGGGACGGGGAAAGCCACCGGGTGTTGGAGGGGGTCGGGAAACACGCGGCTGGCCAAGGTGCGTAGCCACCTTGCCACAAATGTTGTGCATAGAGGCCTCTTAGTTGTGAAAATTATAAGTATAAATACATAATTTGTGCATATTAATTATATCCTTTTAAAAATCTTTTTTTCTAAAATATTTTTTTTTATTGGTCAAGTATTTTACAATTTTTTCACCATTTATGTCCCCCTTCCATCCCCAACTCCCCCCCACACCAACCAGGCTTTTCCCCCCCACAAACTTGATCTCGTTGCCCAGTTGGGGTTCATGTTGTTATGATCTTTTGGTTTAAAAATTTATCTTCACCTTTCTTCCTTCAAACCACCCTTCCCCACTGAGTTATGTTATTCTGTTAAACACTTTGGCTCCCCTGCTTCCCGGAAACCAATTGTATCATGTGTTTTAATTTTGTTCAATTTTGTTGCCAATTATTATTTAAACTGAGTATCATTGTGTGGTGTTTTGTGTTCTTTTCTTCTAAATCTGTTATTTTGCTTTGTATTAATTAGGTTCTTGAGTTTCCCCTCCATGCTGTCTCAATGGGTAATGAGAATCTTCTTTTTTTACTGCTGAGGCAATATTTTTTTTCTATTGTTTTTGTAAAATATAGCACTGATTTTTGATTTAATCATCCAATGAATGGGGGCACTTGGGTTGTTTCCAGAAATCTTGGCTATCTTGTAAGATTTAACCAAACTTGCCTATTGGGGAAAACCTTGTCCTTTTTATTTTAATTTATTATTAATTTTTTTCTACAAATGTTTTGTTGTCCCTTATTTTATCTCTTTCGGTTGCATGTGATATTGTCATACAATCAAACCAAGGGCAAAGCTTCTTCTATAATGTGCCGCCTGGTTGAAACTTAACGATTATGTTTGGGTTGTTCAAACATCAATAGTAGTAATCACTATTAAATTTAATATTATGGTTTTAGAAAAAAGTACATAAAATGGCTATGAGGGAAAGTAGAATAGAAAAGGGACATTCAAGAAAAGAAAGCAGGATATTTTCCAATAAGGTTCATGCTTATTATAGGCCCACAATAGAAGAAAGGTTGATTACCAAAAGGCAGAAACACTTGATCCAGTGAAAAGTGTTCGTTGGCCTTCTATTGGAGGAAAAAGTTATTTATGAGCAGAGGTTCATAAATAGGACTTAACAGTAAATGGCTCTTGGTTTTTCTTGGCCCTGTTTGAGGAGTAAATATTCATGTTGAAAAGCCAAGTGACCACAGTAACAAGGGGGAAAGGGGAAATATCATTAGGAAAACAGATGAGTAGGGAAAGTTGATAGACAGGGGGTGACCGCTTTTTTTTTTTTTCTGTCACTGTATTGATTCACACGGGGAGATGAGCTTCTACCACAGAGTAAGGAGAATGGAGGGGGAAGGCGTTTGTAAGGGACATTGATGGTAAAATCCTTTAGCCTTGGGCAAGGCCTAAACTGGGTTGATTCTTTCTTTTAACTGTGATCCTGAATGGGGTGGCTTGCCATTCCTTGGTGGGGGGTGGTCTTTGCAGGTCAGGGGGGCCCCCTTAGGGGTATGGTGAGCTTGGGGGGTGGTGGTGGAGTATTGTGGCATTGCTCAGCTTATATGGCTTTTTTATTGGTTTATTGCTCTTGTCCTCTTACTCCCTTTCCAGCAGGTCTTGTTCTTGTTTGTTTCTTCCATGGTCATTCTATGGGTCTCAAAGAAGCAGCACGCAGAGGAAGGTTCCCAAATAGGGCCTCTCTTTTAGGGGCATGGGTTTTTTATACAAAATATACTTCACAGGAATTTCTTTCATTGTTTCTACCCACCCCATGTGTTTAGCTCAAAACTTCCCCATATCTTAGGGTCAACACCAATGATTGAACCGGCAAAAATTCATTTGCGTGGACTCAACCTTTTGTTGGATAATGGGGGGTATGTAATAAATAAAACTGTTTGTTGGGGACATTCTGCACATTTCTTAACAATTTCTGTCTCTCCTAGAACCAACATACTACCTTGACAAATCTTCCCACACTAGAAAAAAATATTGCTTCAACACCTTTACATCCAAGATCTTGGTAAATTCCTTATTTGGAAGCTAGGGCACCCAGGCTTTCAAAAATTCTCTAAGTAAACTTGGTGGATTCTTATAAATATTGAATCCAACCCAGGCAGTTTTCGGGCTCCTTTTTTATCCCAGGAAATATATTTAACTTAAAAATTTTCTTTGACGGTGGATCATAGGGTTGGAGATGGGTGGGGACCCCAGGGAAAAACAAGAGGGTGAGCTGGGTGTTTATTTTCCTGGGTCAAAGGCACATTTGCCCCAGGTTGTGAAGGAAAGCTTTCAAATAAACACAATTTTTAGGGGGTGTTTGTGCAAGGCAGGCAGTGCGATTTTGAATGGATGGTTCCCTATTTCATTTCTCTCTCCCTCTCTCTGTAAAAAATCAATATAAAAAAAAAAAATATTTATAATAAAATTATTCTGGACATTGTAAGAGTTGGAGAGTTTTTAATGTGTGCTATATTGAATAGTGTTCCTAATTGGAAAAACAATAAAGAGAAATTGAATTTATTAACAAAGGCAATCGGGTTACTTACTAATTCACAAAAATAAGGTCATTGACAGAAAGGTTTACATTAAAGTTTCTAACAAGTGTAAGGGTTGTTTTGATTCACTAAAATCGAAATGACCACCAGGTTGTAGTGTTTCAGGGATTGTTTTTATTTTCATTGGTTTACAGAGGAAAAAAATCTGAGGGCAGATTTGAACCAGGGGCACAAGGAGGGGGGGGGGTGGAGCAGCAAAATATATTCAATGGTGGGTGGAGGGGTGGTGGAAGGGCCTTGCGTTTATAAACAATTAATCCTAATAAATTAAAGTTTTTAGTTAGTTTAAAACCTTCAATGAAATAAGAAAAACTGGTTAATTTGAAGAGAAATTTGGGGCAAGTTACGAAATGGAACTATATATTCCTATAAAGGACTCCCAAAATGGAATGTTTAAGGTGGATAGGGGACTGGGTGACCATGAATTAGTGGGATTGGGGAACTTGAGATACATTCGTACATCATTGGATGGTGATATATGCAGCAGTTTACACTTTTCTGGAATTTTTTAAATTTTCATCACAAAATGTAGGGGGAAGTATTTTATTTCACTGAGGTAGGAGAAATTTATAAACACAAACAAGGAAATCTTTTGGGGGAATACCAGTGGCAAATTTTTAATATTCTTAGGATATAAATGGAGCTTTTAGGATAATTTTGGGGAAATCAGTGGACTTAGGAAGGGGACAACCTTCTAGGGGAAGGAGATGTGTCTATCAGGATTATCGTTATTTATTCAGTTTAAGGTAATTTCAAAGAGGCTATAACCAAAAACTACATATAAACCAATATCTTCTGGGGGGGAGTTATTGGAGGATGTCCAACCTGAAAACCAGGAAAGATTTCTGGTGAATTGTAAAAAATGGCTGGAATGTGTTTAATAAAAGGAGGGAAACAAAAAGATTTGAACATACACTTTTCTTCAAGGCCTGATGGATAATTTAAAGGGTGGAAATAAAGAGGAGACAAAACAGAGGGGAAAATGATAAATGGTTGGCTATTAAAGAAAAGCCAAAACTATAATTGGTTTGAAGGTTAAAAAACTGCCAAACATTTTTTAACTGGAACCTATGGCATAGATCATACCAATTAGGAAAATGAGGTTTTTCATATTGAATTTATAAGGGCTTATCTTGGCCTACATTTTTACAAGGACCCAAATTCGGCTATGTTGACAAAACCCCTCACCATGTGGGACATTTTGTGAGGTCCTCTTTTTAACAGAAAAACAGAAACACTTAGACAACAAATAACAAATGGCCTTTACTATTTTTTTGTTTACAATTGAAGGAGAGGCTCTATATCTTTCATTCTTGGCCAACTCATAAATCTATTTTTCATATTTTCTGGGGAAAAATTGTAGTTTTCTAGGCACTTATTTCTTGGCTTCAAAGGAAACATTCTATAAATAACTGCTAAGCTAAAGAAATCACTTTTGATATATAATAAAGTGGGGGGGTACTAGGGGCCCCCGAGTGTAACAAATCTACAGTCCCAAATTGGGGCGATCGGGGGGCTGGTGGCCTGGCAGGGTGGGGAGGTGGGGAACCGGTGGGGAAGTTGGGGCCAGCCCCACAGGAAGTGTTGGCTTGTTGGGGAGCAACAACTGTCCAATCTAGGAGGCAAAGGCTCTTTGGCTATGGGAGTATCTTGGCCCCCTTGGTGGTTCAGTTGGGGCGTGTTCATTAGGTTTTACCGGGGTTGTCCATTCTGGGTTCACTTAGGCCTTCTGTTATATATAGAGATTTTTTTATTTTACTATCTACTAGAGGGGACTGGTTTTATTGGGCCACATAAATTTGAGGCCCCACTCAGGGGGGGGAGGGGGGTCGTCCTGCCAACTTTGGTGGCCTGCGCCCACCTGCCAGGTCTGTGGGGAGGCCCGTGGGGGATTGGTCTGGCGGGGGGGGTCAATGAGGGCTTAGGGGGCTTCACTCCACCATTGAGCGCTTTAGCTATGCAGAGGCGGCGGGGAGAGGGGCTCTTCTGCCCACCGGCCACTGGGTACTTTAGAAAAACCACGTGGGTGCCTGGCCAATTCTGGGGCTGAGTGGGCACTCCCTCCTGGTTGGGAGGCACCAATGTCACTACCATGGGGCACCAGCTTCCTGTGGTTGTTTAACGGGATTGGGCCAAATAACATCCCGGTCTTCGCCGGGGGGACATCCAGAGGGGGGGCTCCATCGGGATTTGCGTAGGTCAAGGGGGCAGGCCTGGGAAAGTCGAGAGGGGACCCCCGCTGGTGCCATGTTCCGGGGTGCCGGGGAAGGTTGGGGCCAGACATGGGGAAGGGGGGGAACCATCCAGGTAAGGGCTTCCTAAGGTTGTTTGTTATCCGGCCCATCTTTCCTTTCAGTTCCTCGATTGGGGTGGCGACCCAAGCATGAAATACTAAAACCCAACCAGTCGGAAGGGTGGCAATACTGCCCCCTTGGTTGGTGTCAGGTTGTGCCCACTTCAATTAGTGTCGGGTTCTAATGGTCCTGCCCCCCTAGTCGGTTCCCGTAGCATGTTTCATAGGCGAGTAGTGGTTTGCGGAGCAGCACTTAGGCAATATCATTAGGCCCTATTCTTATTGCTATTGAAATTGGTTGTGGAACGGGGGAAACATACCCCGGGAGACGACCAAGGGGGTGGGAAACTTTTAACATAATTTGGGCTTTTTTTTATTTTATGGATTTGTACTATAACAGGGCCCAATCCTTACTCCTTTCCCATCTCAGTTATATATTTGTCAATTTCAGTATTTTATTAAATAAATGGAATAGGGTTGAAAACTTGTGACCTTCCCCCTCTCCCCCCCATTTTTTTTTTTTCAACCCCTGTAAGACTTATTTTGTTAATAGTTAACTAAAAAGGTATTGACTTTTTTTAACTAGTCTTTAATGAGGCTTATTTTTCCTGGGAGCCTAGCTACTATATATTTTTACACTAATGGTTCCATCTTTTACATCTTGAATTTAAATTACACACCCATAATTTTCATTATATGGTGGGTATGGTGTTAAAAATAATCTTCCTTGGTTCTTCTAAAACAAAAAACCATAAAAACCCACTTACTGAATTTTCACGTAGTTTTTTTGGGGGAGGGATCACAAAGGATACTTGATATGGTCCAATATGCTGTTTCGCAATTTTTGTAGTATTTTAAAGTTAAAACTGTTTGGATTGGTGTTTACTTCTCACCAGGCGACTCTTCCTTTAGTTTCTCACAAATTTGATAGTTAGTTATACCCAAGGGGGACCCCAGGGGTTTAGGTGTTGGTCTTCTGCACAGGGGCCCTTACCCAGGGACTGCCTATAAAACTTATTACCCAAATGAGGAATTTCTTTACTCCACCCAATGTTAAATTGAAAAAAACCTCATTAAACAGTAAATTTTTAACAAGACCACTTTGGGGCTTGCCATGGCCTTGTTTCTCCTAAAGAAATATCTGGGGATTTAAACCCTTGCCTCTTATGGGTTGGGTGTATTTAATGTGGATTCCGTATATTTTTCATAAAAAATTTTAATTGAGGTGAATCTTAAGGTGAATTTAGCAGAATGATAGTCATTTCAACATCATAACCACTGGTTTTTCCCACAGTAAGGGTTTTAGGATGACATTTTTTTTTGAACTGTATTTGATGGTGAAAAAAATTAAATATTGCCACAAATGTAAGTTTTATAAAAAAAACCACATTTCATGCTGGGGGACCCTGTTATATTTAATAACCAAAATAAATTGTTGGTTTTTCTCTTTAGCCAAGGGGTGGCCTAATTAAAAATAATGGGTTACTTGGGAACTAACTGTAGGATATGGGCAATAAAATTTATATCAAAATCCTGAGGGATTTACTCACTGGAAGAACTATTAAACCCTTCAAAGGGGTCGATATTTTTATGGACATTGTCACTTTTATTGTCACTAGGGGCTATAATTTCCACCTTTTTGTGAAAAAATTTTAAAGGGTATTCTAAATAATTGTTGGTCCCACACTTGCACAGGTAGCTCAAAGTTGGGTTAGAAGCACTTTGTTCCCTATTTTTTACCAAGGGTTGTGGGTATTTATGATCCCCTGAGTTCCCATGGGGTCACAAATTACAAGGAATTCAAACACCAATTGGACTATGCATTCACATTGGATGGCCTCAAGAGCAAAGTTTTGCAGTTCTTTCTAATCTCTTTCTTCCCCTTCTCACTCCTCACTATAAAATCAGTAAAATATTTTTGTTTGATTTGGAATTTCATATTATCAAGGTTGAAACATTTTTAAATAAATATAAAAAATATCTAAAAAACATTGGCTGAAAAAGGAAAAAAGTGGACGGTGGATGGACTTGGGCCCCCCTTCAAATTTAAATTACAAACTCATAAAACTTCACCAACTAATTTTTTAGGTCTTTATGTGAATTCAAAAAAAATGTATTGGTAGGTGTTTTTACTATCCATTTTTTTTTTTGTTTTTTTATTAACTGTCAAAAACACTTTAATTTGAAACTGCCATGGTGTTGGTATAAAATAAAAACCACAAGGAGGGTCTTGCCCTTTGCCTTGGAATACTAGTACTTATAAAGGCAACCAAAGGGGGACTTTTAGATTAAAGGGCTGGCCCTCGATATTTGCTTTTACCCCCACCATGCGTTTATGAATAAAAGAAGGGGACTAATTTCTAATGCAATAGTGTTCTTTATTCTTTTTGTGGCATCCTTTAAGTTTTCCCCCCAAGAAAAAAAAAACAGATATTAGGGCGTCAAGGGCATATTGGGACCTTCCCAAACCACCAAAAGTTTAACTTGTTTGTCTAAAAAAATTTTCTGAATTCTATTTTATGACATATTACTATAAAAAGTTAGAGAAAACATTACTTCTCTTCAAAAAAACCTCGCTTTAACTTGATGGGGGATTTAGGTAGGAGTTCTCGGGTTTTTCATAACCACTTTGTCAAAAAACCATGGGACAACTATCGGTGGAGATTACTAGTTTTATAACCAAGGAGAGGGGGGACCAGGAGGTTCATTATATGGGGATCAAGTTTATTTTTATTTCTTATTTGTCTTAAAGGTGGGGGGGGACTTGGTGACATAACAATTATTTGCTTAAAAATTACGGGAACCATCGGACGATGAGCTAAACAAATGAAGGGGGCGTACAATTTTTAAAATAACAAATCCTGTGGGGGGTGGCCCGGGGGGGTATTTAACTGCCAAATTAGGGGGGGGGAAAGGGGGGGGGGGGGGGCGGGAAAATAATGGGACAATCAACTCGTTTATATTTTTGCCCCCCCCACCACGAAACAAGAATAGGTAAAAAAAATTAGCTATAGGTCTTAGGCCAACCACAACAAAATCTGACGCAGGTAATGGCCTAAAAAAACATTTTTGAAATTCATTAAACCGTTAAAGTCGAACACAAAACCAAGGGGGGGGGGGAAATGATATATTTTACAGAAGGAACCTGTTTCGGAAAGAGGGTATTTTACCTCGATTTGGGGATTAAAAAAACTTTGTTGGTTGCATTATTCAACAGTCTTAATGGAATTTCCATGGCAGTTAATACATAGCATTGGGGGGGGGATTGGTTAAAAGACTCACATCAAGGGCGAACCCAGTAATGGGAAGAATTGTTTCTCAAAACACTATAAAGGAGAACCAAATTTTAATTACTCACTTTAGGGGTACCTCCCAAATTATTATTTGTTATCTCTTTTAATAATTTTAGTACATTGCTCTAATTTTATTTATGGCCTACTTTATAGGGGAAAAAAAAAACTATTGAGTTGTAAAAACAAAACAATATTTAGGGGCTATTCACACAGCCATTCCCTCTACACCCGTCATATGGAATTCTAAAAAGGCTGTGAACCCATCCCATTCTGGCACTTACTTCGCAAAAAAACTCGATTCAAAATTTTCACACTATTATGCAAAAACCAAACGTTTGGGGCAAAAATAATTATCCTTATTTCAAGGGGCCAAAATAGACTTTTAGCACAGAACTAAACATCCCACATAATTATACGCTATTAAACAAAACCTTCATGGTCCAGGGTTAATTAATGTTATTTACTAGGGGAGCCCCCCATGGGGATGGGGTTCTTGGGACAGGACAAATTTTCATGTTCACCTGGCCAACTAAAATTTTCACCCAACGGGATTAGTAAAAAGTGTAGGGAGAGTATATTTTCGATAAGCGCTTTACTCCATTTAATTTCTCTTCATAATATTAATATGGGTGTCTGTGATACTATTGATTAATTAAAAACCATTCTAATATTTTTTTTTTCTAACTAAAAATATAAAATTTATGAAAATTGTTTAAGAGTTTATTCTTGGTATATATTAAATGATTTTAAAAACTTTTTCATGGGGGTACAAAACAAAATTTCGTTTTCTATACCCATTTACCATTATATGGACAACGGAAATCCATAAAAAAAGGAAAGAGTGCCCGGCCTGCCCCCTAAATACAGTTAGGGCTCAAGGGGGAACATTTGGTGGGGGCAACAAAATAAAATAATCAAAAAAATATTGGGAAGTAAGTAATCCCCAATGTTGGGGGGGTGGGGTTGGGGGTGGAATATTATGTCTAACAAGGAGAAAAACCCCTTCTTAATAAAATAGCTAGCCACCTAAAACCCATTTCTAAAACTGGGGCTGCCCTGTGGCAACGCCCCCACAAAACCCAAAAAGGCTTTCAACGGAGAACAAACCCTCAAAACAAATTAACGAAAGTTTCTTCCCGACGGGGGTTATTTACCAACCTTTTTCATTTACATGGGATATTAGTAATTTATTGGGATTCTATTTACAGTTTTTACTTTATCGTGTGGGGGGTTTTTGTATGTGGGGGAGTATTGAATTTGTGAAAAAAAATACTCTATAAAAAGGGTACAATAAAAAAACAAACTAAAAAACCCGTATTTATTAAAAATTATTTTCACCTTTACAACAGCTTCTGCCGAACACCACCTTAAAACTGTTTTTTACCCATTTTCCGGGGCACAAGGGTATACTTTGGGCATGGGGTGGTTGGTGTGGATTCTCATTGTGTCTCATGAATTATTTTTTTGTCATCCCCCACTCATTAAATTTTGCCACTACAAAAATGGGGACATATGTACACATTTTCTATAATCAAACAACCCTAGCTTGCCCTATCTAGTGTTTTATTAAATTTTTGAAGGTTAAGAAATTTCCGGGTAACTCAAATGCTGTAAGGAATGATTGGACCTCACAAAACCAACCAAATTATATGCAGACCCAATTCCTTTTAAACACATACACTTGAAGCCCCATTTTTATTTGATTTTTTTATCTAGTTAAATTAGAATCTGAAGAGAGGGGGACTTTTATTTTCCGGTATTTTTTTCATTTTTTAAAGCATAATTATATAATATTTTTATTTTGGAAATATTAAATTATTAATGATTAAAAGTGCCCTTGGCATCTATAAATTTTATTTTGTTTAATCTTGTTCCACTGCAATTTATTCTTTTAATGGTTGGGCCCAACATAACCATAGGTAATTTTTAGGGGTTTTCTATTTGTTTTTTAATGATTGAACCGGGAATTTATTTAGGGGTGTCGAAGGAGAGGTGGTAGACTAACTAAGTGGGGGGGCTGAATATTGTGTTGGTGGGCGGTAAAACAAAGGGAGGAGGGAGGGGGGGACACACCAATTGACAAAATAGAATGGGTTTACTAGGCCCTCCTTTTTACGGCAGCAAACCCCGACCCCCCCTATGGGGATCACATGGTAAGGTTGAATCATGCAAACTAGGCAAAAAAACACCTGGGGCATGGTGGGCTACTGGGGGTACCAGGGGCAATCTCCTATACCCACCAGTTGGATTTAGTGATCTAACTTGGGGGAAACCTCTTGCAAACCACATGAGTTGGGGGATTGCCACAATGGGGGTGTGGTGGGTTCATTAAACAAAACAACTTTGATGTTTCGTTAATAGACTCCCCCAAACTATCTTTTTTCTTTCTTAAATATTCCAAAAATAGATTAAATACTTAAAAAATTTTATCAAAACAAAATGGAATAGTTGGGAAAAGGATCTCTTCTGTTCTCAAACCCACACTACCCGGGTGGCAAACCAAATTGCTTATCGCTGCTTTTAATTTTTACAAGTCAATACTTTGTTTTTTTTTTATTATTTTATTCCAACAATACCAAAACCTGGGAATTTGATATTTTTATTCCAGAAACACCTAACACCCAACCCCACCACCCCAACTCCCCTAAACTGTTCCCCCCAAGGAAAACCCTACCCCCATGACCATGAACCCACTGTAAAAAACACCCAGCCAAAAAAGGTTTTTTTTTGAAGACATCCAAAACTGGAACAAACTGTGGGGTAGAGGGAATTCACACAAAACCAACACCCCAACAGAAGCCCAACACTCACACCAACAAAAACAATTGACAGTCACACACACAATTGCACAACACACAGCCCCTTAGGCCAACACAAACCCCACCAAACTCGACATTTGTATGGCCCAAAGTAAC